>SZWC01011054.1:1883-22578 GCA_023375785.1 Penium margaritaceum | reverse complement strand
GGAAAAAAAAAAAAAAAAAAAAAAAAAACCAAGTCCCCGGTCCGAACAAATATCCGTTAAAAATAGTTTGAAGGATATGAGGACTTGAAGGATTTTCAATGAAAGTTACAGGGTAGTATACATTGAAGTTTCTGTGTATTTAGGATTCACACAAAACTTCCACAAACTTTTCCTATTAATGGTAGCTCATTTCCTCGAAACATCCTCCACATATGTTCCAATTTTGTACACAAGATTATCAGTGTGTACTTTTTGGGTGATTGACCATAAATGACTACCTCTGCTGGTCGCGCAACTGAGGCTTACAGTGACTCAGCAGATGTCATTGGACCCATCGCTGTAGCTACTACAGACATAGGTATCCAGATTTCTGCAACAGCATCCGCTACTGTGTCTGCCACAACATCAACTATATATGCTACTGCCATAGCCACATCCTCCATTCGCGTCTCTACTGTAGCAGCAGTTACCGTTACGACATCTGTTCCATCTTTGGCATCCAGTATCGTCACATCAGCCATTTCTGTTGTAGCCATTGCCACCACCCTCACAACGGCCTTTTTCACTGGGGTTCTGGCTCTAGTGGTTCACGCTACCTCCACCATCTCCATTCTCTCTGCAGTCTCAGCCACAGCCGTTCCTCTCCTTGCATTCCTATGCAACCCATCTCCCTCTAGCACCTTATTATCTGCTTCCTTGCATACTGTGCCTGCCTGTCTTCTGTCCCTGCTCCTCTGCCCTTGCTCCTCTTGTGGTTGCTTGTCTTGTCTGACTCAGGATGGGCTATCCTGCAGCTATTACCATCAGTCTAAGGCACCCCATTTCCCCCAGGCCTAGTGGGGCTGGGAAAATTCTGTCGAAAGCTGTCCGGCAGGGCCTTTCTGTCGTCACCATGCCTGGCGACGACGAGTCAGTCATAGTGGACTTGTAGCCCCTGCTAAACCATGCTCGTGAGGCTCAGCAAGAGGCTGAAGACCCCCTTAAGGTTACAAAAAATGACTGTGTTGCCTTTGCTGATGAGGTTGCCGCCATTGTGCTCCAAGGCGTCCCTGCTATGTCAGTCTCGTCCACTGCTGCTACTGCTGGCACTAGTACTGGCGCCGCCTCCACACCTTCATCTGCTAGCACCACTGCCGCAAACCCCGCTGCCAATCCTGCCACTATTGCTGTCAACCCTGCTATTATACGTTAGCATGAATTCTTCTCCCAGCTTCCCGTCCTTGCTGCTGGGCTTGCCTTCTTCTCCAAGGAGATGTGCTTCAGTGCCTGGGCTCAGGAGGAATGCTTGTGGGACTACTACTTCCAGCTTTCCTGCCTTTCATGCCCATCGCTGACGAGTCCACTCGCATTGTCCGTGCCCTCATTGCTGCTATGCTAGAGACTCTCATCGATGACGTCCGCACCTATCATGATGACGCCGTTGTCCAGCGGCTAGCCGACCCATTCGGTGTGTACACTATGGTTCGGCGTCCCACCACCATCACTGCTCAGGCGGCCCAAAGTACGCTCATCGTGCAGTTCAACATGCTCTTGATGCGTGCAAAAAATGGCTTATGGAAATGGCTTATGCGTATTGGGCTCACAGGCTCAAGCTCCTTTACGAGCTCGGCAAGGCTGAGCCACGTCAGCTGTCTGTAGTGCACACCATGGTCAACGGGCTGATTCCTAAGCTGTCCGATCTTCTCCACGATGTCGGGGAAAATGAATTGGACCGTCTTGCCTCTCAGCCTGTGCCCCCCAAATCCTCGCCTTAAGTTGGTGCTCTTTGGGACTTTGCCACTGAGAAGCTTGTAGCCTGGTGGACCAGCCTCCAAAACAAATGGCTTCACCGCACGGCGGTGGCCGGCGTTGCCGCCGTCACCAGTGCCTCCTCCTCTTCTTCCTCTACTACTTCCTCTTCCTCTTACTCTTCCTCTTCTACCTTGTCCTCTCCTACATCTTCCCTTACCTTCTAGGATATTGGGAAAGGAAAGGACAAGGGGAAGGACAACGACAAGGACAAGGACACGGGCACTACCTCCTCATCTCGTGTCCTTGGCGTTGTTGTGTGCTTGAACTGTGGCTCCACCGAGAACTCTGCTTGTGCATGCCCCACCCTCTCAGATGATCTCCGCCTTCCCTGGGCGATGCACGCTCACTGGGCTCACATCTCTGGCTCCTCCTCCGCGTCCTCGTCCTCCAGCTGTACTGCCACCACCCACTCATCTGCTCCTGTCTCCACCACTAAGATACCTTCTCCTCCGTTGCCTGCCCCCTACCCCTGGGGTTGGCCTACTCTGTACGGTATGCCTGCATATGTTAGGGTTCCTTCATCTACCTACACCGCGCCGCCGTGGTTCCCTCCTTCCTCTGGTGCATGTACTCCAATCCCACCGGCATCTGTTGACGGTGATCGAGAGTGCCAGCTTGAGCAGCCCCTCCTTTAGCTTCTTTGTCCGTGCAATCAGGGGGATGAGGGTGTTGCATCACTGGCCGGAGGTATAATTTTTCAGACTGACAGTGTCCTTCGTGGGGACCCTCCTGGTCACAACCTGGGCTCCATGTGTGGTCTGTCCCATGGATTGAGCACTGGAATTCTTTCTTTCTTCCTTGTTGTCTCTCAGTATGTGTGTTGCATGTCCTCCGTGTCCTCCGTGGACACTATCACGAACTTTGGTGTCCTGCCCTCTGTGCAGGTCTTTAGTGGTTTTTGCGACCTTCATTCTGGGACAACCCATGACATGACGTTTTCCGTTCTTTTTTTTGTGTCATTGGGCCGCGTCAGAACTGTTCTCTTCGTTTGTACTTGGTCTGGTCAGTTGCTCCCTGTCCGGGGTGTTGGCGTCGTGTGCTTTGTTGGTTCCAGTGGTTTCATGTACTTGCCTGGCGTTCTGTACGTGCCTTCATTAGAGTTCATCCTGTTTTCGGTGCCACCTCTGGACGATGAAGGCATGGACTTTATTGCTAGTCATGGTGTTGGCACCGTTTGTCTCCGTTCCACTTGGTGTGCTGTCTTGCATGGCGTGAACTGTGGTAAGCTCTATCGTGTGCCCTTGCATGCCTCCTCCACCCCCACATCTGGCACTGCTCTCGCCCATGTTATCCCTTCTCTTTTGCCTGACGTTGTACACCTCTTGCATCGTCGCCCTGTTCATATCCACACTGATTCCATTCACAACATGCTCCATCTCCAGCCTGTTACTGGTTTCTCACCCTCTACCTTTCCTTCCCCTTCCACCGTTGACTGTTTTGAATGCGTGCAAGGGAAAATGCATTGCTTGCATTTTCTCCCTCTGAGTCTCAGTCAACTCACCCTCTTGATCGTGTTCATGCTCATAATGGTACCTTTACCTTATGACCTCTTGGATGACGTTGGTCGCCATGTCTTGTGTCTCACAGATGACTTCCCTCGCTTCCGTTGGGTGTTCGCTCTTCGTCGAAAGAGCAACGTATGTTGAGTCATTGAGTCTTGGCTTGTTCAGGCTGAGCGTGCATGTCAATGGTCCTTGCGTGTCTTTTGCAGCAACCGTGGCGGTGAGTTCCTTGGACCCATTGCCCGTCTTCTCGAGTCCCGCAGGGTGTGTCTGGAAACTTTCGTTCCCTACACACCCCAGCAGAACGGTGTCTCCGAGCGTTGGAATCGTATGCTCACTGACGGTATTCATACACTCCTGTCCGAATCCGGCCTGTCGCCGCTCTTTGCCTTTGAGGAAATGAGCTACATGATTTGGGTCTAGAATCGTGTCGCGCATGGTCCTCTCCCCCGCACAGTCACACCTTTTGAGCACTGGCATGGCCATCAGGCTGACCTTTGTCTGGCTTGGGTCTAGGGTAGCATTGCGTCTATCTGGCTCCTGGAGAACCAACGTGATGGAAAGCTTTTCTCACGCGGCTACCTATGCCCCTTCCTTTGTGGGTCTACATAGTCTAAGGCCTGACGTTTCTGGGATCTTGTCTGTCAGCGTGCCGTCGAGTCCCATGATGCTTTGTTCTTTGAGTCTGTCTTCCTTCGTGATCTCAGTCATCTGTCCCTTGCCTCTTTCCTTCTAAATCTCACGGGGCTGAGGGAGGATGTTGGTCCTGCCAACCAGCCAGTCCTTGCTGCCACTGTGTCGCAGCTCTCACCCTCGTTGCAGTCACCGTCATCGGGTCATGTACCCAGTCTGCCCACATTATCCAGCAGCTCGTCTGCCACATCTTCCTCCCCTATCACAGACAGGGTTGCGTCTGCCTCAGTCCCTTCCTCCATGGCCCCCCTCCAGTCCAGTCACGTCCACCATGGTCGATTCACCTATATCTTCTCCTGTTCATGTGGCTAGTCCACCTTAGACAGTCACCTAGGGTCCTAATCTTGTCTCCCCTTTCGTCCAAGGTGGGCGCCTTCGCGTGCTCCCTCATTGCTCTAGCGCCACTACGACCTCTGCACGTCCTCTCCAGCCTCACGCTGAGCAGTTCCCTATCCTCCCCATTGGCATGGCCACACTAGGCTTGGCCACTTGGGTTGTCTATCCCAGTTCCGTCCTTGGCTACTCGCTACTAGCCACAGAACGGAACATTTGTGAGCTTTGGAAATTGCTGTCTTGAGTAGTTTCGCCAAGTGTCACGCCACGTCGGCTACCACAACATTACCGCCTCAGCTGACCACGGTGCGTCAAGCCCGCACAGCCTCAAATGCTCAGCAGTGGGAGGCTGGAATGTGTGATGAGCTGAACGGTCTTGATGACCATGCTGTTTACGAGCTGCTCAATCTACAACCGGGACATAAGGCCATCGATTCCTGTTGGGTCTTTCGACGAAAGTACAAGCCCAACGGTGCACTCGAAAAATACACGAAAAGACTCATGACAAAGGGGTTCTCCCAGGTCCCAGGCACAGATTTTGACGAGACGTTTATTCCAGTCGGGAGATACGCTACAGCCAGATAATTGTTGAGCCTTGTGGCCCACTATGACTGAGAGCTGGAATAGATGGACGTGAACAACGTTTTCCAACACTGGCAGTTAGATGAGATGTGCATGGTCCAGCTACCCGGACTCTCTGATGGCACAGATCGAGTCTAACGACTGCGCAAGGCCCTCTATAGCCTAAAACAGTCACATCTGTGCTAGAACCAACAGATCACATCCACTCTTGAGAAAAGAGACTATCCACGTAGCACAGCTGATCTGTCACTCTTTGTCACCCTGCCTTCTGTCCCTTTCGTGGATGTCCTTGTCTATGTGGAAGACTTAATGATAGCATCGTACAGCAAGGATGACGTCAAGTCAGTGAAAACACTCTTGTAGTCCACGTATAAGATGAAAGACATAGGTCCCACTCGCGTTTCTTGGGCATGGAGATTTAGCACGATCGCTCTTGTCGCACTCTCCACTTCCACCAGGTTGCGTACATCCGCAGCTTTGGGGAGCGCTTTGCCTCCATGCTTGAGTCCACACCCACAGCATTGACGCCTATGACCCCAGCTGGGCAGAGGCTACTGAAGACACTGGATGTGTTTAAGTTTGGGGAGGCCATATATGACCAATCACCTTATCCCTGAAGCTGTGTATTGACATGTGTATTGGGAAGTGAACATATCAGTGAACATGGACTTCTAACAGAAATGAGTACATAGTACATAAAGTCCATGATAATTAGCACCTTGTATAAGGAATGTATAATTGGGCTTTAGTGACATGAAATGATGTTGATTATTTCAAAAAAATATTTGCACATAGGAATACACTTGTTGATACACCAATCGTCAAGTGTATGGAATTAGGGTGATTAACCATAGCTCGGGGAGGCAGTGGATGTGACGGACAACGTTCGTGTCATCAGGTCGCTCATGTACCTAGCGACAACGACTAGGGTGGATGTTGCATTATCTATGAGCTTTCTAGTGCAGTTCTCCCTGTGTCCTAGGGCACAAAAAATGGAGGCTGCCTTGCATGTTGTCAGGTACGCCCTCTCCACTGCCCAGAATGGTCTTTGTTTTCGGGCACAATCGTCAGTGGTGGTTTATGTATACACTTACAGCGACTTGGCCCATGACACCGATGCTCACAGCCGTATAGGCAACATCTTCCTTGTTGGTGGGACGGCCCTGCAGTGGAAGAGTGGCAAGCAAGGTTGTGTGACACGCAACTTTAGAGAGGCGTACGGGTACCTGCGAGAGTGTCTGGCTGTGTTGTCTGTTGCAACAGCCGCCCGTACCCAAATGTTGTATCACACTCTGTTGTGACAATCAGAACACTAAGGCCATTGCTGAACATGATGGTATGCATCACACACGCACGAAGCGTATCAATGTGGAGCATCACTTAGTACGTGAGAAAGTGGCTGCAAGAGATATCCAGATCGTCTTGGTCGACACTCGACGGCAGCGAGCTGACTTCCTCACGAAGGCACTCAACAGTAGCGTCTTCAAGGCAGCTGTGCATGCTGTTGGTCTATTGTCTCCACGTGATGCTCCTAAGAGAGCAGTCACTTTGTGTGTGTGTGTGTGTGTGTGTGTGTGTGTGTGTGTATGCACACACACGCGTGCGTGTGTGTGTGTGTGTGTGTGTGTGTGTGTGTATGCACACACACGCGTGCGTGTGTGTGTGTGTGTGTGTGTGTGTGTGTGTATGCACACACACGCGTGCGTGTGTGTGTGTGTGTGTGTGTGTGTGTGTGTGTGTGTGTGTGTGTGTGTATGTGTAGTCGTATGTCACATCTTGTGACACTCATGTGTGTTTGTGAGTCTGTGCTTGTGTGCGTCGGATGTGGATCATGGGGGAGTGTTGGTTTATGTACCACACACACGTTGTGACCTCTCACCTCGGTGCACACTCACCACTGATGTAGGTGACTGACTTAGGAGGGGCACTGCCACTGGCTCCGCCGACTGCAAAACGATGCCACGTGGGTGGAGATCTAGATACACTCAGCAGCTGTTGATTATTCAGTGACCTACAGTAGTATGGCATGACTGTTGTGCACATTAGGTTTTCCGCTGATTTTGTCTGGGGCTTTGTAGCCAGGTTGCTCTTCCTAGACTATATGCTGATGCTATCGCAGAATAGTTGACAGCTTTCTCAGAGGATTATTTCACAAAACCATTGCCAATGGTTTGGCTCCACGAGTGGTGTGGATAGCAAGTGATGTTGAGCTCGCTGCTCATCCGCTCGCTATCACGCTTCATGTGGCGAGCACTTGGGTGGCTCGCTACTCGTGTTCCCACGCTTCTTTGTGTGACTCGAGACTCCCATTCATGGTGTTTTGCCTCTCTTGGCATGCCACTCGCACCTTCTCTTGCATTCTCTCCCACACACTTGATATTGTATATAAAGCGCACTGTGACCTCTCGGCTCACGTCCATTGCCTTGCAGACTCCTGATGAGGCGGAGGGCATGGAAGACTGGGGAAGCAGACGCGAGCCCGGCAGCTGCTGAGCGGTTGTAAACGGCCGCCAGGTACACTTCCTCACTCACTACATGTGGTGGTTTCCCTCCCAGAAGAACTCGTATCGTGTCTCAAGACAGTCTGGATTATATTTCCTTGTGTGTGAACTAAAGTGGTTTGGTGACCTAGATTAGTCTTGCGTGTGAGCTAGGTGATAGCTTAGACAGACATTGTTTAGGTCTAAACTTGGTTCGTGGACAAGTGGGACACAAACTGGTCGTTCTTGAGGTTGTTTGAGCGAGTGCCAGCGAGCTCCTTCTCGCCGGCCGAAGGGTGGACTCGAGTAGCAAGTTCCACCCCGTAGGAACACTACTCCGCTCACTGTTTTGACAAAAACTACACACACAAGCTGCCATTCTTCTTCTCGTTTGTCCCTATTCGTCCACAGTGTCGTGTGCAACACAGTGGCATGAGGGAAGGAGCGCTATGTGTGACTGCTTTGGTATCAGAGCCGACGAGCTGAAGCTCGTCGCGTTGCGCGAGAGGAGCACAGCACGGTCCTGGGAGGACCCGCTGAGCAGCATCCACAGAGGTGGCTGCGCGAAGCAGCGGTAGCAGTAGGGAGGCAGCACAGCAGCGGGCGGCAGCGGCTGCCAGCAGCTGTGGAAGCGAACAACAGCCGTAGTGACGGTTGCGCTGCCGCAGCACACACGTCAGCTGTGTGGAGCAGCAGCCGCAGCGGCGGGCGCGTGCAGAAGCGAGCGGCAACCGCAGCTGGCGGCTGAGGTATTGGGCAGCAGCTGCAGTGATGGCTGCACAGCCGTCGTGACAGCTGCGTAGCCGCAGCACTGGCTGCAGTTGCGTGGAGTAGCAGCTGCAGCGGCGGTGGCGTGCAGCAGCAAACAGCAGCGGCAGCCATAGGCTGCGTGAGTGGACAGCAGCCACAGGTGTGGTGACATCTGCTGCACAAAGCAACATCATCAGCAGCAGCAGCAGCAGCAGCGGCAACAGTAGCAGCAGCGACGGCACCCTGCCATCAAGATCTGCTCTTTGGTATTCCCCTCCCCCTGCTGGCTGGGTTCCCCTCTACTCCTGGGCTGGATGGGGGTGGTTCAGGTACACACGGTGGTCCCCAACAGCCCCTCCCAGATTTCCCACACCCACTGGGGCGGGGGAAACGCTGCCAAATGTTTTCGGCAGCGTGGGGGGGGGGTCAATTGACAACTTCCAGGCTGAAAAAGGCCTCTCCCAGTTTTCCCACGCCCACTGGGGTGGGAGAAACGCTGCCGAAAATATATCCGCAGCGTGGGAGGGTCTATTGGCGATTTCCAGGCTGAAAAAGGCCTCTCCCAGTTTTTCCCATGCCCACTTGGGCGGGGGACACGCTGCCGAATTTTTTCGGCAGCGTGGGAGGGTCTATTGGCGGCTTCCAGGCTGAAAAAGGCCTCGACATCGGTCCCACGCCCACTGCGGCGGGGTAAACGCTGCCGAATTTTCTTTCGGCAGTGCCTGTCACCCAACAGCAGCACCAGGGACAACAAAACGCGCTTGCGAAACTCCACTAGGCTCCATGCCAAAGGACGTGCCTGTCGAAGTCGGTAGTACCAGCTCCACTACGGATGCTGGCGCTTACGCCTCTGGCGTGGCTGGCAGCACACTCGTCGTGACGCGAGACGAACCCCCGTCTAGCCCAAGCTCACTGGCACGTGGCCTGCGCGAGCTGCGTGAGCAGGAGGCTCAGCAGGCTAAACAGACAGCCAAGTTCAAGCTGTTTCGGGATATAGTCCAACCATAGCAGCAGCAGCAGCAAAAACAGCAGCAGCAGTAGCAGATACAGTAGCAACAAGAGCAGTAGCAACAGCTACTCCGCGATGCTGTGCGGAAGGGCAAGATGACGGTCGAGAGTGCAGTTGCAGCTGACATTGATGAGGCCCTAGGAGAATTCGATGCTGAACCATCCTACAACCTCCCCGAGTCAGACTCAGATGCTAGTGCCGAGGAAGGCATGTTACGCCTTCATCTTGCACATCTAGAAAAATGTCTTCTGACCCGTTCGACCTGCCAATCAGCACTGAGCGGCGGCACAGGCCCAAGCTACACACTCAGGATCATCACACACCCAGCCTCCTTAGAGGAACAACTACTCCGCCTGAGTCTCGGACTGCTGGAAGATCCCCTATCTTTGTCGCTCGAACAAGCCGCCACGGCACCCTTGCCGACGGCGAAGCCTCCCAAGTGGTTCGACACCGACCCTCCCGCCTACCGGCAGGAGGATAGTTATACCACCTGGGAGCCACGATTCCGCATGTGGGCAGTCAGCGAGGAGGTGTATCCTTACTACACCAGTCCATATCAGACTACAGAACCCCAACAGACGACAACCGCCGCTCGAGCTGCCTACGGTCTCCTTAAGGCTGTCCCGGAGGAGTACACCCTCGACTTCGAACCCTTCCTTGGTGATCCGGGCACCGACAGTGGGACGGACCCCCGTGGTGCCTGGAAGCTGGCAACCACCCTCTTCGGAGGCACGCCCATGGCCACAACCTCACAGCGCCTCTCGGACTTCAACTCTCTGTGCCAGGGTGCACATGAGACATCGGCCGACTACTGGCGGCGGGCGATGCGGCTGTACAAGGCTCTTAGAAAGAATGGGCTGGGGCAACTCATTGCGTTCAACACCATCCACATCGGCGTTGGACGCGAGTACACAAAGCCTTCGACAAATTCAGCCTAAAAAGTCTTCAGGAGATGGCTGACAGAGGCTTTCTGCTGTCCTGGGCCACTGAGCACTTTCTGCACGTCGTAGGAGTTGGAGCAACGAATGATGCACGTCATGGTCCTTCAACCGCAGCCATCGCAGCAGGCCAGGCAGCGCACATTATACCCCCCTCCTCTCGCCAGTCATCGCAGCCGAGAGCGGCAACTGCAACATCAACTGGTATAGCTACCGCAGTCCATGGGAAGGAGGGAAGGAGCAATAGGCGGAGAGGCAAGGATGGCAAGGGAAAAGATACTCCGAAGCTGACTCAGGGGCGACAGTGGGAGTGCCACAACTGCGGGAGAGCGCACCGGTACACGGAGTGCAAGCTTCCCAAAAGTTGTACAAAGATTGCGGAAGGCCTATAGAAGACATTCGAACAACGTGAGCGCGTATCCGCGCATTCCACAGCAGCGAGCGATGTGGAATCCACAACAGCAGCACGAGCAGCCGCCGACGATGCCGGCGACCTGTCACCTCTGGAGCAGCAGCACGCGACGCAGGCCCGCGACATCGCCGAGCTTCGCCAGCTCCTACGGCTTTCCACTCAGGGAGGTGCGAGTGCATTGACTGAGCCGAGGGGTCTCACTGTCGGGTCTGTTGAGTCCGTGCGGTGCAGTCGGGATGGTGGTGGTGGAGCACAATGCGCTGATGAGTCTGTGGAGTCGTTTGTTGCACGTGATGATGCTGGTTTGTCCGCTGTCTTTGCTACAGTCTGCACCGGTCACGTCAACCTGTCATGGCTTGATGTGTTGCAAGTACATGTCGCCTCCGTAGCTCAACATCCATCTGCCGAACAACCCCTGTTTATTGCGTGCACTGTCGGATGCTGTTCTGTCACTTTGCCACAGCGTGTGACGGATCCCACCTGGATCCTAGATTCAGGTGCCACTCATCACACGACATGTCGCCGCCATGATATTGTTGTGCTTGGTCCTGTTGGCTCTGTGCGGCTGTGCGGACGGCTGCTGGGCATGAGGTGCCTGTCCAGGGTGAGGGTGTGGTGTAATTCCATGGGCCGTCAGGGTCGTTCTACATCTCCAACGTGCTGCATGTACCTGATTTAGAACTCAGCCTGTTGTTTGGGCGTGCACGCGGATGGGTCTCAGCGTCGCATTCACTGGTGAGGATGCCACTATCTCTGTCTGTGCAACCGCTTAAGTAGTGCTTCGTAGCAAGACGGTTGGAGACTTGTACCACGTCTCTGACTGCCCCATGTCCACCACCGTCACAACATCCTCCGCTGCACGGGTGTTTGTGACGGGCACTCTGTCGCTTGAGCACCAGCACCTACTGCACAGACGCTTGTTTCATGTCCATCTGGATGCTGTTGATCATCTGATTTGCACACAACCTGCGCTCGGTCTTGACGCGGCGTCCTTCGAGGCGCCGCCTAAAACTGATTGCTTGCAGTGCGCTCAAGGTAAAATGCACAGGGCCACGTACCCTCTGTCCGACTCACGGGCTCTAAAGCCCCTTGAGTTGGTTCTCTCTGATCTCCTAGGACCCCTCCCCGTGGAGTTCCAGGATGACAGAGGGCGATACGTCCTGACAATTACGGAGGACTTCACCCGCATCTAGTGGATCTTCAGTTTGCGCGTGAAGAGCGATGCTGCACTTGCCGTGCGCGCGTGGCTCGTTAATGGCCGAACGTCAGTCTGGCCACGCCCTCCAAAACTTCCGCTTTGATTGGGGTGGTGACTTCATTGGGGACCTACACCGGTATTTTGCCGAAGTGGGGGTGTTTCACAACCTCTCCGCCCCTGCCACGCCCCAGCAAACTGGCATGTCTGAGCGGTGGAACCGCACCATGGAAGATGCGGTTTGCTCAATGCGGGTGGAAAGTGGCATGCCAGAAGCATTCGCTTTCGAGGGCATGGCATACATGACATGGGTCTGGAATCAGATCCCTCATGGCCCCCTCCCCAACACACACACCCCATACCAACTGTGGTATGGGCGCCGTGCCGACCTCCGGCTGGCGCGTGTCTGGGGATCTCTTGCCTGCGTCCGGTTTACACCAGAACAGCAAGGGACCAAGTTTTCTCCCCACGTTGGCGTCTGCGCGTTCGTGGGCATGACCTTACGCTCCAAGGCCTGGCGCTTCTGGGACCCCAGTCGGCGGCGCATTGTTGAGTCTCGAGACGTGCTCTTCTTTGAGCGTCTCTCCTTCCATGACCTACCTGTTAGTGGCACTCCGTAGTCGCATTCCCCTCAGTGTGGTGCAGTCCCTCGCAAGGGGGGGGGGTGGACTGACCGATGCTGCGGTCCCAGTCATCTTGGACACTACAGGTTTGTCCCACCCACCAGCTGGCTCGCCTGCGATGTCCATACCACCTGCGCTGCCTACGCCACCTCTCCCGCCTGCGGTACCTATGTCGTCACCTCCTCCTGCTTCCCCAGTGCCTACGTCACCCGCTGAGTCCCTAGCGCCGCCCGCGTCTTCCACACCTACGTCACGTGTACAGGCCACTGTGTCGTCTGTGTTGTCACCACTTGCATCGCCAGCACGGCCAGTCCAATCGCCTATGTTGTCGCCCCTTCCATCTCCCCAGTCAACGCCCTGGCACCCGACACGTCGCCAATCATGTCGGTTCCCGATGCGTGTCCACCTCCTGTCCCAGTTGCATTGCCTCCGGAACCGTACAGACGAGGTGAGGGTGGGTACCTTCGCCCACGACCTACTCGCAACGTGCGTAATGGGGACCCCGGCACGAGGATCCTAGGTCTCAGCGCACAGGGGCTCACTAAAGTTCACCCTGGCTACGATACAGGCCTTGCGCTCATTTCTCACGAGCGACGACTTGCAGTCGACTACGCAGAGTCCACCATTGCTGTTGGCCCTTCGTCTGCGGCGTATGCCTTGGCCACACGCAGTGGAGCCGCTGCTGCCCTAGATCCTGGTGTGGTGGGAGTGACCACCACCAGTGATACCAGACCCCAGCACGCTGCGTCAGGCTCTCGCTGGGCCCGATGCGACACTCCGGCGCGCGGCATGTGAGGCTGAGCCGGCGACCATCAATGAACATGAGGTGTACGAGCTTGTAGACCTGCCGCCCGGACGCAAGACCGTTCAGGCCAAGTGGGTCTTATGGAAAAAGCTGAAGCCGGACAACTCGGTCGACCGCTACAAAGCCCGACTAACTGCGAAGGGATTCTCTCAGGTGTAAGGGATCGACTTCACTGAGACCTTCACACCAGTTGGACGCACGACCACGACCTTGGGTCTGTTGTCCCAGGTGGCCCAGCACGACTGGGAACTCCATCAGATGGACGTCAACAACGCATTTCTGCATGGGAAGTTGGACGAAAAGATTTATATGGCTCAGCCCCCAGGTTGCGAGGATGGGAGTGGTCGTGTGTGGCGGATGCGGAAGGCTCTGTACGGCCTGAAGCAGTCGCCCCGGTGCTGGAACAAGGAGATCACAGGCACGCTCCTACGAGCCGACTATGCTCAGAGCGCGGCAGACCCGTCGTTCTTTGTCTCCCAGACTCCTACGCCACTCACTCCCATCCTGGTCTATGTTGACGACCTTCTGATCGCCTTGCCCGATCTAAAGGCTATCGAAGCAGCCAAGGGAGTGCTGCAGTCGACATACAAAATGAAAGACCTGGGAGAGGCTGCAGTGTTTCTGGGCATGCAGATTGTGCGTGATAGCGCTCGTCGGACGATCCTGGTCCATCAGGAGTGGTACGCTCTTACTCAGGAGGAGCCCTTCGCCGAGCTACTTAGCGGCGTACGCATGGTGTCGACCCCGATCACCCCTGACGGTCAAGATGCTCTGAAGGTCACTGATCCAGCAGAGCTGGGGGAGCTAGTCGACGTGGCCCTGTACTTGCAAGTCATTGGCTCGCTCATGTACCTGGCCACGACGACACGGCCTGACATAGCCTTCACTGTCAACCTGCTCGCGCAGTTCTCACAGGCACCGCGCACGCGGGTTTTGGAGGATGCCCTCCGGTGCGTTCGATACGTCGTGTCCATCGCTCGAATCGGACTTCACTACCGTGGGCAAGCCTGTGTGGTTCTCGACTGGTACACAGAAAGTGACTGGGCATGGAGCCCAGAGGGCAAGAGTCGCATTGGTTACATCTTCCTTATTGGAGGAACTACTGTTTCGTGGCGCAGCGGCAAGCAGGGCTGCATCTCTGGCAGCACCGCTGAAGCAGAGTATGTTGCTTTGGGCGCTGGCGCAACCAAGAGTGTGTGGTTAGTTCGTTTGTTGCGCGAACTGTGCCAGTCCATGCCCCCCCGTTGTGCTTCGATGTGACAACAAAAGCGCAAATGCCATCACAGAGAACTCCGATGTGTTTCATGCATGCACGAAGCACATCAACGTTGAGTACCATTACAGTCAAGATCTGGTGGATTGAGGTGAGGTCCAGGTCGTGTGGATCGGCACCGACTCGCAACGGGCTGATTTTCTGACAAAGGCCATCAGTCGTACGAATTTTCTTGCGGCTGTACGTTGTGCACCCTGCTTGTATTGTGGATTGACCTCTGCTCTTGAGCTATGTCTGTTGTCATTCACATCACTGTGTTTGTGCCGTCCTTGCATCAGTTCTGTTACGTCACTTGTCTTGTTCGTTGTGGGGTCATGGGGGAGTGATATTATACACACAGCTTACTGTGACCTCTCGGCTCACGTCCATTGCCTTGCAGACTCCTGATGAGGCGGAGGGCACGGAAGATTGGGGGAGCAGACGCGAGCCCGGCAGCTGCTGAGCGGCTGTAAACGACCACCGGGTACACTTCCTCACTCACGACATGTGGTGGTTGCCCTCCCAGAAGTACTCGTATCGTGTCTCAAGACAGTCCGGATTATTTTTCATTGTGTGTGAACTAAAGTGGTTTGGTGACCTAGATTAGTCTTGCGTGTGAGCTAGGTGATAGCTTAGACAGACATAGTTTAGGTCTAAACTTGGTTCGTGGACAAGTGGGACACGAAGTGGGCGTGCTTGAGGTTGTTTGAGCAAGTGCCGGCGAGCTCCTCCTCGCCGGCCAAAGGGTGGACTCGAGTAGCGAGTTCCAACCCGTAGGAACACTACTCCGCTCACCGTTTGGAAAAAAACTACACACACAAGCTGCCATTCTTCCTCCCGTTTGTCCCTATCCATCCACAGCGTCGTGTGCAACACAGTGGCGTGAGGGAAGGAGCATTAAGTGTGACTGTTTACGCTAGCGTGCACTTTCCACAAGGAGCATGCATCCACTTACACCTTTGGTCGATGTGATTTGAGTATCTTTTCTGTCATGCATGCATTAGACGAGTCGTGCCGGAATGCTAATCCCTTGGGACGACACATCCGGGCTATACCTGCATGTGGGAAACCACCGGAAGCAAGTTTGCTTCACGGTTAGGTTCGATCTCTGAGTGGCGTCCGGGCCCCAATCGATAGCCTTGTTGGGGTGGCCCCGTCAATTGGCGCTCATCACTTCACGAGCCCTATTACTCGCATCCTCATGTGTTCATTGTTCACACTGCGTTCTATGGAAATGAGAACAGAGCTTCCTTCGTGTCATAACCTCACCCATGGCCCCTGCCATGTATACATTGACTGGCCTGTGTTGGCAGGCATCATCACTTGCGCAAGCTTGTCGCAGCGCATCCCACCCGCTCCGGCACTTGCCGCCCTACATATGTATTTGTACCTTAGCAGGCCGTTGCTTGTCAGTCCACTTGCTGATGTAGCTTTGCGCTATTGAACGAAAGGAGAAAGAGAGAAAGACATTGTCCATGGATTACCTGTTGGATTCATATCATTATCACATGGTGACCTCTGGCCTCGTTGCACTCACATCACCGGTGCAGGTGACTGACCAGAGAGAGATGACTTTGCCGACGGACTCGTCATGACCAGAAGTTGGGAAGACGAACCATGAAGAGGCTCAATCTGAGCTTGCCAGCCACATTTGCATTTCTCACATGCATTCAAGCACAGTTGGCCATGAGAATAACCGGGTTCGCCCACTAGCCAGATATCTGCTTGGCACACCTACACTCTGGTAGAAAATTNGGTGTTGGATTCATATCATTATCACACGGTGACCTCTGGCCTCGTTGCACACTCACATCACCGGTGCAGGTGACTGACCAGAGAGAGATGACTTTGCCGACGGACTCGTCATGACCAGAAGTTGGGAAGACGAACCATGAAGAGGCTCAATCTGAGCTTGCCAGCCACATTTGCATTTCTCACATGCATTCAAGCACAGTTGGCCATGAGAATAACCGGGTTCGCCCACTAGCCAGATATCTGCTTGGCACACCTACACTCTGGTAGAAAATTGTCTTGTGGGTAGGTTGGATCGAATCCCCCAGGTTCGAGGGTGGCGAGCGAGATCGAGCTCGCTGCTCGCTCGCTCGCTCTCCCCTCCCCGTAACAACTCTGTTGCTTGTTACTTCGTCACTTCTCACCTCTCATTCCACTTCGACAGACCTCTGTGGTTCTTGATCTCCATACATGGTGCACCCGTCTTGGTGCTTGCTCCACAGTGTTCCTGTCTCTTCTTCCACTACCTACTGGTATCAGAGCAAGTGCATGAGGGACGGACATCGGATCGACCTGACGTCCGTAGATCCACGGCCTGTGGAGCGACAACCTCTCTTGGCGTCTCGCACCCACTCCACTGTGGCCCGAAGTCATAGAGACTTTTCTTGCTCTCACCTCCACCTCTCTCTCTCTCATTCTACTTACGTCGCCCGTCGCTGACCACGGGTAAAGAACGTTGCCCCTCTCGGCGACGACCTGCCTCTTGCAGCAGGAAACAAGAAAGGGGGGGAGGGGACACGCTCTCGTCTGCCACCCTCTCACTCAGCACTGCCCACCGTCGGCACGACGGCAGCAGCAACGTGAACCGGCTGTCTTAGACGGCCTTGTAGCCGTCTAAGCTAAGACGTGCTAGGAGGCTGCCAGCACCACCTCCTCTGACGGCTCCTCCGAGACAACTCCACTGCCGACAACACCTGCATTCTGAGCAGCAGCAGCTGCAGTACTTTAGCAGCAGAAGCAGCAGCTCAGCAGTTCAGCTGCTGAGCAGTTCAACAGCTCAGCAGTTCAGCAGTTCAGCAGCTCAGCAGAAGCAACAGCCCAGCAGCAACGTGAGCAGCAGAAGTAGCAGCTCAGTAGCAACGTGAGCAGCAAAAGCAGCAGCTGCTCAGCAGTTCAGCTGCTGAGCAGTTCAGCAGCTCAGCAGTTCAGCAGCTCAGCAGTTCAGCAAGCCAGCAGCAGCAGCAGCAGCAGCAGAAACAGCACGTCGGCAGTAGCACGACGGCAGCAGCAGCAGCAGCAGCATCAGCAGCAGCAGCAGCAGCAGCAGCTGCAGCAGTAGCAGCACGACAGCAGCAGCAGTAGCAAAACGGCGGCAGCAGCACGACGGCATCAGCAGCAGCAGCAGCAGCACGGTGGCTGCAGCACGACAGCCGCAGCAGCAGCAGCATCAGCACGTCGGCAGCAGCACGACGGCAGCAGCAGCAGCAGCAGCAGCAGCAGCATCAGCAGCAGCAGCAGCAGCAGCACGACAGCAGCAACGGCAGCAGCAGCAGCAGCAGTAGCAGCAGCACCAACAGCAACACCTCCACCGCGGCAGCCGCACAAAAGGGGGGGGCAGCAGCAAGCGGCACTGCAGCCTTGTAGCGGTCTCATCACCACCGTCTGGTGGTGGCAGCCGTCACGCTGGCGCACTGGGAGGATCTCGGTGGCTCCTCAGGGGAGAGCTCGGCGCGGCAACGCCACATCCACCGTGACGCCGCCTCCGTCGAGACAACCCCACCATCACAACCAAGGCGGCCCTCCATACCGGTAAGCTCCCCTCTTTCCCATTCTCCTGGGGGGGTCGAGCACCCGCACGTTAGCGCTGGGGTGGACGCCGCACCTGCTCGCGTGTCCTCTGTCCTAGGTCACGACGTTGTTTCCGTGGCCACCAGGGTTACGCGCACGGCCCTTGCAGTAGTCGACGCTGCAGCAGCAACCGCCGCCACCCTAGCTGCCGCTGCCCGAGCTTCTCGCGCCTCCGCCTCGACCTCGGCAGGACGCGCTGCTGAGTCATACACCGAAGCCGCCGTTGTCGCCGGTCCGGTGGCTGCCGCAGCTGCAGACATCTTCACTCAGGTTGCTACAGCCGCTTCTGCTATTGCCTCCGCGACTGCCTCCGCTGCGTCTGCCGTGTCTGCAGCCGCTTCTTCCATTCGTACCTCCACCTCTGGTGCTGTTGCAACTGCCTCATCTGCTCCCTCGACCGTCACCAGNGTCGTCACAGCCGCCATCTCCATCGTTGCAGCCTTCACCACTCTTGGAGCCGTCCTCACCACCGGAGCGCTTGCTCTGGTGATCCCCATCACATCCACTGTCTCCGTTGTCTCAGCTGCAGTCGCAGCTGCTGTCCCACCACTCCTTGCCTTGTTGTGCGCGCCTCCACCTCCTTCTGCTTTGTGAGAGTCTTCGGCTGCTGCTCTGTCTCCTTGCCTCCTTTCCTCTCTTGCGGGACTTGTTGCTTGTCTGATTGGGGTCGGGCTGTCCTGCAGCACACATCTCTCGTGCCTTGGGCACGTCCAGTTTTCCCACGCCCACTGGGGCAGGGGAAATTCTGCCGAAATCTGTCCGGCAGGACCTCGTCGTCGTCACCATGCCGAGTGACGACGAATCAGTCATAGCTGACCTGCAGCGCCAGTTGCGCCTCGCTCTCGAGGTGCAGCGTGAGGCTGAGGACCGCCTCAAGCTTGCCGATGATAATCGCGCCGCCTTTGCTGACGAGGTTGCAGCGATTGTGCTTAAGCGCCTCCCTGCTGCGTCCGTCCCCACTGCTTCTGCCAGCGCTAGCACCACTGCGGCTGCTTCCTCCACACCCTCTGCTTCTAGCACCGCTGCCGGCAACACTGCTGTCACTCCTTCCGCTGCTCATCCCACCTCTGTCATGCGCCAGCATGATTTCTTCTCGCAGCCGCCTGTNGGCCTCGTCTTCTCCTCCTGGGAAACCCGCTTCAGCGCCTGGGCCCAGGGGGAGCGTCTGTGGGAATACTACTTCCCAGCTGTCGCACCTTTTACGCCTGTCGCTGCTGAGTCTGCCCGCGCTGTCCGTGCCCTCATTGCTGCTGCGCCAGAGACGCTTGTCGACGAGGTCGGTACCTACAATGCCGACCCCGCCGTACAGCGTCTCGCTGATCCCGTTGGTGCCTACACCATGCTTCGCCGCCGCACCACAATCACTGGTCAGGCAGCACAGAGTGCCCTCATTGTGCAGTTCAACACGCTCATAATGCGTGCTGACGAGTCGGCTGATGCCTACTGGGCACGCGGGCTCAAGCTCCTTCGTGAGCTCGACAAAGCCGCGCCAGGCCAGCTTGCTGCTGTCCACACCATGGTCAACGGCTTGATTCCCGAGCTGTCCGACCTCCTCCGCGACGTCAAATCTGACGAGCTGCTGCGTCTCGCTTCTCAGCCCGTTCCTCCTGATTCCCCACCGGGCATTGGTGCTCTCTGGGAATTTGTTGCTGATCGACTCGCCGCTTGGTGGACCAGCCTTCAGAACAAACGTCTACACCGTGCTGCAGTTGCCGGAGTTGCTGCAGCCACCACCGCTTCCTCCCCTGCCTCTTCCTCGGCTGCCGCCGCCTCCTCCACGTCCTCTTCTTCCTCGGCATCTACGGCCACCCCTCTCGCCTCCCAGGGGCGCGGGCGTGGCAAGGGCAAGGGGAAGGGCAAGGGGAAGGGCAAGGACACTGCACCATCCCGTGTCCCTGGTGCGGTTGTGTGCTGGAACTGTGGTTCCTCTGAGAATTCTGCTCGCACGTGCCCTGCGCCTCCTGATGATCTGCGCCTGGCCCGCTCTATGCGTGCGCACTGGTCTCGCACCGGCGGCTCTTCCTCTTCGTCCGCCACAAACTCCAGCTCCTCTTCAGTCTCTCACCCTGTCGGCTCCACCTCAGCCCAGGTCTACTCCACCGCAGGCGTCTCCACAGCTCCACCCCCCATCCCATACCCATGGGGCTGGCCATCGTTCTACGGAGCGCCCGCGTTTGCTGGGCCCCCTTCTTCGGCGTACGTCCCACCTCCGTGGTCCGCACCTCCCTCGCGGTAGTCTCCTCCATCTTCCGCAGCGTCTGTCGATGGCGAGCGCCAGCTGGAGCAGTCTCTTCTCCAGCGTCTTCACCTCCGCGATCAGGGAGGTGAGAGTGTGTCTTCGTTGGCCAGAGGTCTCCCTTGTCACACTGACACTGTCCTTCGTGGGGACCCCCCCGGTCATGTTCTTGGGTTCCCGTCCGCATCTGTTCCGTGGGTTGAGCACTGGCAGTCTGTCGTGCTTCCTCGTTGCCTGTCAGTCTGTGACTCTGCTCCACCCTCTGTTGGCACTGTTGCCACCTGTGGCGTCCTTCCTGGTGTTCGTGTCTCCGGTGGCTTCTGGGTTCTCGACTCCGGGGCCACCCACCACATGACCTCTGTTCGTTCAGCGTTTGTCTCGTTGGGTCCCGCTGGTTCCGTCCGTTTTGTTCGTACTGGTTCTGGTCAGTTGCTGCCTGTCCAGGGCGTGGGCGTTGTTCGCTTTGTTGGTCCTGGTGGCATGCTGTTTCTGCCCGACGTGCTGTATGTGCCTTC
>SZWC01011053.1:24321-39321 GCA_023375785.1 Penium margaritaceum | reverse complement strand
TACTACATAGTTGGGATCACGTCAAGGTCTGAGTTTTGTCATTAGAGCTTATGACCGTGGAGATGATCTAAGCCGATAGCTTTGAGCTAACGAAGTGTTAGCACCTACATCTTGGTGGTCCGACCGACCACATAACAAGCCGTACTCAACATTGAGGCAAAACAATGACCAGTGTGTCGTAACTAAACGTTGAGGTGAGGACTCTTCAAGATGGACCTTGAGAAATGATGTTTCTCATTGGATTCTTTTCATGTTTGGAGAGACGTCTCAAAGCTAAGGAGATCGTGACACGGTACACTCGTTGTCTACGTCACGCTCTTCAAACATCACGTGGATAGATTCCGATCATACCAAAGGCATGGTGTAGCACCGGCTATCCAGTTTTTTGGAAACCAAACCGAAACCAATCTCCGAGATAGATCATAGCGATTACGGTGTAGTCAAACCATGCTTTGATGACTCGGACGGTCACGGTAAAGGGACTGGACTCCCTTGGCATTGGAGATGGTTCGATTGAAATACATTGCCGAATGCAAGTACAATATGTTTTGAATGTCGATACGGTGGTATCCACAACGGTGGTTGTTTGTCGGATGTCTTTGATGAGGGCGATCCCCTCTACAAGTGCCTTGAGTGAGGCACATGGAAAACACTCTGATGAGTGGAAGTACCGAATGTACAGAACAGAAGACATTGAACAACATGTTTGTTGTGACTTGGCAAAGACAATCCGTGACGGGTTCGTGAATGGAACCTTTGGACGTGATGACATTAGCACAAAACGATTTATGAACTAGTTGTTCCAAGATCACTGGATGTGATTCCTAAGTGTTCAATGAAAATCACATGGAATTGACACCTGAAAGGTGTATTTCCAACTTGTGCTGCAATGATTTCGATCATGGTACACCCGTTTGGTGAATACCGTACAATGAACACTTTGAAGCATCGACATGGTTTGCGACACTTCTGTCGGCCTTTCAGCAAGGTGGTTGAAGTTTTCGGATATTATCAATTTTAGTTCTCAACCTCCAATGTTCATAATCCCAGTTCTCAATCTTCAACATTGGAGATTGAGACAGTTGGCCAGCTGTCATCGGACGAGCAGTGTCACACTCTGAAAGTCGGCGCGCTATGGTTCATCAATGCAGTGACAAAAATGCCCACTCGCAGACTGTAGGGACTTTTGTACGTCAAGGACATAACACTTCTCTGTCCTTTAGCCACAATGTCACAACGTGTTAGTAGAAGTATGTTGGTGACAATAGTAGTGGCCGTTGACCCGTAGATTGACGTATTGTAGATTAATGCAGAGCTCTCGGTAGTTATGCATGGTATCGGCGCTGTGCCACCTGACCAAATACGTGTTCCCATGTCCACAGCTTCAACGTCCAAGGATTTCTTTAATCACATACTTTGCATCTTCGTCCACTTGTACAAGAGGTGTGGATGTGACATCTCTGTCACAAACGTTGGTGCTAGGGTCTCGATAGTACTTGAGTTTGCTGATGTGGACACCGAAACATATCACCATGTTATCATGTAGGCAAACTCAAGCAACGGTTTAGGTTTGTATTCACTCGATCGCAAAGAGTCCCAACTAGTGGAGTTTGGCCTTCACGAGATCCAGTCCCTAGAGTTTGATGTTCGTTGAGCCGAGGAGAACGCGATTGCCAGCACTGAACACGTCATCATTCCGATGTCCGTCGGCTGCTTGCTTCACGTCTGCTTGAGTCTTTGCAAGGGTTTGCCGCATTTCTTCCCGGAAGCTTGCAAAGTGCCTATAGTGGATGTCAACCGCAAGGATGTTGCTCTGGCTGCAAAATCCAACCACTGTGGTAGGAAGTTTTACGGACACCACTTTGAAAAGGGTTTTTACCAATTGCAGTGGAAGTGGCGGAGTTATGTGTGTGTTTGACAACCGGTACATTCACTGACCAGTTAGAGTCGTGGGGTTCACGTAAAGTACACAGAAGTTGCTTGAGCATCTAATTGGTCTACTCCGCTTCCCCGTTGGTCTGGGGGTGGAGCTTTGTTGATAGCTGGATTTGATTTCCACAACACATCCTTACTTTGCACCAAAAGCGATTGGTGAAATGGATTTCCATGTCACCGATGATGGTATCTGGCATACCATGTAGTCCTATGGTCTGATTTCGGAATTGTTGCATTGTTCCTTTGTGGAGGCGGTGGTTGCCATGAGAATTCAGTGTGACGTGTTCTAAAACATATCCACCGGGAAGAGGATGGCATCACACCCATTGAGAGTGGCGGGCAGACCCAACGTCCATGCTCATGTCAGACCATAGCTCTGTCATAACATGTAGGGGCTGAAGTAGACTAGTATCAGGATTTCTGTCTTTGACAGGTGTCACACAATCTCCACATTGGTTTGCATCTTGTCACACAAATAGTGATTTGCCACCCTCTAGAGTATCTTGTCCTTGCTAAAGTGTCCAACCGGAACGGTGTCTTGACAGTCATCCGGTAACATCCTTCACAACTCCTCATTTGGATGAATGAAGATTTTGCAAGTGAATCACCGTCTCCAATAGGGATCATCAAAACAATAATTCGTAAAAGTATCACTCCAGACAGATATCCAATAAACTAAGGTATATATTTGTATGCACATACACTCTATTATGGGAGCCGCCGGTCGAGGCAGTGATTACGTCATCATGCTGAACTCAGATGCAAACTTTGATGCTTTTGTTGTATTTTACGTGAAAATTGTGTAAGATCCACCCAAAAACCGGGTGATTCAGTGCAGGGACGAGAAAGATACGACCCTGCAAGGGTGAGAGGCACACCCAAAAAGAACAGGAGGCGTACTGGTTCGACCTCAAGCACGACTGAGCGACTTTCTCGTCGACTGCAGCCAAAGCGCCCCTGGGTGGACACTTAACCAATGAGGCGAGGTTTTTTGGGGTCCATGGGCGCTTTGGGATGGCGGCTAGAGCTGCACTTGCAAGCAAGGGTGCTTCGGGCGGCTGTGACCTCCGCAAGCGGTGCTGCCAGTGGCCGTCATGCGTGGAGCACTCAAACGGCCATAAACTAGCCATTCTCCACGGATTGATGCATTCGTTTTTGTGTTGGAAAGGTCGCGACCTGCAATACATGATGCATGTGTTGTTTGCATGATTGCGCCTCGACAGAGGGTTTTGGAGCGCTGAGTAGCTTTCGACTGACTCATAGAGCTGGTGCATAAGGAATCCTAGGGATAGTTCTAGGCATGCCAACCATACCCAAAGACTCCGTACATTGCCTTGTACTGATCTATCATGTATAAAGGATTCATTCCTTTCCCAGCTATCCTTGCCTTCCAAGTATTGTCTCGCAAACGTCCATTTGGTCCTACAAGACTTCCATAGCGCACCTTGGTGCAAACGTCGTCGAGAGAGTTGTGCGACGGGAACCTCGGTCACTAGCAGTGGTCTTGCTGCTAGGAGGGGATCGTGCGACATCTTAAGTATTGACCCACACACCAAGGGGTCGATGGTTTGAAGGTTTATCCCAAGGGCTCGGTGTATGACCGTCATACTGGGCGCCCCTCAGTTCACACACCCAATCATACACCTCCACTTATAATCCCCATGTAAACTTTCTTTCCCCACAATCTCCCTCTCCCACATCACCCATCCACCATAAAACAACCTCAAACACAATCATCACCCCCACATACACTAGTACACATTTCTATATACATATCCCACACACCAAGCCACAGAATTCCACATACACTCCTCGTATACACTGTCCACTCCCCCCCCCCTCCACCCCACCACCAATAACTACATCACTAACAATGGCATAGAAAAGCGTGTTTCCTTAGAAAACCCATGTACTACGAACCACCTAGCTCCGCGTACACTCCCCTTGTACAATTTCCATCCCCACCTCCCCTCACCCTCCTCCCTTGCTCAACCACGATCAACCTCCATCAAAAACATCAATCAACCCAATGCACACAGGTGCAAAAATCCAAAGGTATCCCTTACACCCAACCATACACATCCACATACTCTCCCCACGTACACTCTCCTCCCTTCCACCAGACACATAGCCACCATCCACCAAATAACTCAAAGCCAACATACACTGTGTACATTTGTACACACAACCCACGTATTTATGAACACGTGTCCACTTACACTTCCCTTATACATCTTCCAACCCCAACTCCCCTTGCGCCCTTCCTCGCCCAATCACCACCGAACAATGTTAAACACATCACTCAGACCTGTATGAATACAAACAAATTCCTAGACAAAGCCTATACACCAACCACACACCTCCACCCACAATCCTCTCATACACTTCATACCCCCCCACAACCCACCTCTCCCACCCTTCCAAACAACCACCAAGCAACCTCGACCCATTAATCGTAGCAACATGTACATGTGTGAGTCTTTTAACACAACCCACATAGCCAACCATACACCTCCACTCACAATCCTTACACACGATTTCCATGTATCTCCCCTCCATGTAACGACAACCACCCACATCACCCAAGATAACATACACAAGTGTAAATGTTTACACACAATCCACACATCCAAACAAATACCTACGCTCACACTCCCCATATACACTTTCCATACATTCTCCACCCACCCAATGACCATTGCCTAAAGTACTCAAAACAACATAGACAGGTGTACATACACCTCCACTCATTCTCTGTGAAATCCCGGTAACTTCTTCGAGATGTCCAATGTGCACCTTCGTGGTGTGGTTGTTTACCAGGATGTCATCAAGATACATGACAAGGAAATTGTCAAGGTACGGGTACATGATGTTTTTCATCTCGTTCACGAATGTTCTAGGGACATTTGTGAGTTGAAACAGCATGACCGTAACTCAAAGTGCCCATGTCCATCGCAAAGTGGTGTCTTCTCGACGTACTTATCAGATACGTGGATATGATTTGCTAAAAATACGAGCCCCATGGAGTTGGTCGAAATGCTCTTCTACTCACGAGAGGGGGTAACGATTCTTGATTGTAACGTCGTTCGACGCACGGTAGTCCAAGCACATCTACATCTCTCGGGTTTTCTTCTTAAAGAAAAGTACACGTGTAGCACAAGGTGACATGGAGGGTTTGACGAAGCCTTGACAAAGCATATTCTCTAGATGCTTCTCGAGTCCGATCAGCCCATGATCGTTCATCTGATAGGTCCACTTCATTATTAGTCTACTATCCGGCTTCAGGTCTGCGTGACAGCCGATATTCCATTATGGGGGTTGCTCTCGGGCACTTTATCCGGGAAAACCCTCACAAAATCCTCAATGAACTATGTGAACTCCTCCGATGCTACTACGAGCCTCTCAAGTGTCGAGGCTGTTGGTGCCCCATCGACACCTATGACGTTTTCTACTTCTCGTGCTTCCACGTGGACTAGCCACGCTGGAGCTTTGCGCTTGATGTATGCATTGGCCACGTCCAGAGATATTGGTTGGCGGTTTGTGGCTGTCACAACATCCTCTGCTGCTTCCACCTTTACAGCTTCCCATAGTCGTTGTTGCGTCGTGGGTCACTCCACCATAGACATGTGTCACTTTCCGCCATCAATGCCGGTTTAGGATGGTCCGCTACTCTAGTCAACTTGCACATGTGCCGATATAGCGAATATTGCCTACGAACGATTTTGTGGTCGCTCATGGGACAAGTTCTGCATACCGTTACATCGTACAGATCTTCGACTTGCAATCAAGGTTGTTTGCGGAGTCAAAGGATTTGCAGCCTTTCGTCAGTTAATTTTCCGTCGAACACCCTTAGTTCAGTCTACAAACCTCGCTTTAAAACCACATCCTCCTGGGAAGAACCGTGACAAGCTTTGTCTAGTATCATCGATACCATCACGCAAATTTCATAACCCACGGTTGTATTCGTACTAGTATCGCCGGTTGGTCTTCGTTCCTATCATAGCATTTTGCGATCTCAAGTGTTGTTGTCTAGGACGATGTGGGCCGCTCACATGGGCGATCGGCCGGCGGTGATTTCTCTGACCAGAAAGAATCATTGACATCCAATCTTGCCCTCTACTGTTTCCCGGTTCCTCGCCCGTTTTTTTCTGAAATTCCCCTTTTGTGGCTTATTATTACCGTTTTTGGCATTCGTGTGCTATATGACCCAGCTTTCCGCAAGTCCATCAAAGCCTTTGATCTCATTTATTGATGGCGTCGATCTCCATCGGAGACAAGGTTTCCGATGACTGTGACTTTCCTTCGCCACAATCGGAATCGTGGCTTGGGGTTACCAGCTGTTGGATTCTTGCATCCGAGCATAGTAGTCAATGTCGTCGATGCGATCGGATGTTATGATCATTTACGGAAGGTCGTATTGGATACCGAACACCGTGATTGCTTGCATGATATCTCGGTTGAGGCTGCTGTTGTTGCATAAACACAATTTGTCAGGGGCGAGGTCACAGTCGGTGATTTTTTTGTGGAAACGTCGTGTGTACCCAACCAGTGGACTACTTACGTATACGTTGGCGTATGTACTTCTCGTCCGACTTCTCGTCCAACATCCGAAAGTAAGCGAGTGTAGTGCGCACAAATTCTCTCTATGTTTTCGGTGGCGTGAGGGGGCCGTGCCACGCCGGATGGATCTGTTCAAGATGTAGCAGGCACGCGATCGCATGGGCCGTTGATCACGCTCCGTCGGTTTCTTGGGACTGTTGGATAGCATTTATATTGGAATACTAACCCAAAGCCGTGCCATGCAAAAACGAGGATGTGAGGTCAATTTCCCCCCTGACGTGGTTGACCCCATCAGCGGTGAAGTACACCTCTAAACTGGTCAGCCAATTCGTGGCCGTCAATCCCTTCGATTTCGCGGAATCAAACGACCAAGTGAGTGCTGGTCGAAATTGGGGTTCACTCAAGAGCTGTAAACTTCTCTCGGTGAGCATTGTTTTTCTCGCATGAGAGTTTTGAAGATCATCCATCGTAGCATTGAGTTGTTGGAGCAGATGGGTGTTGACGCTCTCGAGTCTCGACAACTCCTGGTACATGTCTTCATTGATTCTCGCTTGTTGGGTGGTGCCTTTCATCATGTCAGATGTCGTCCGGACGGGCATTGACGAATGCGGAGGCTCTGTGGAGCCCGAGGGGTTCATCATGAGGTTGGCCGTCGGGTTTGTCGGTGTTGTTCCATTCGGCGTGAAAGTTGACGCCGCCGTCCGGTTCACGTAGATAGCATCGTCGCTCACGTGCCACTGATCCACCAATGCCGGAGTCCTCACCGGTCATTGCTGCTCTTAGTCGGGTGTGCTCGCTTTGTTCTCCATTGTTTTTGCGAAGTTCGAGAACTCGTGAACGGCAAAGATGCATCGAAAACTTGTGCGAGGTTGTCGTGACGTAGTTACTGCGTTGGTTGTCCCCCCCCCCCCAACGCCGCTGCGCTCTGATACCAAGTGTTCTGTCGAGTGGAACATAAGCGGTTCACCGGGACGAGGTGTGGGACAAAAGATGACAAGAGGATTTTAGACAGATGGACAACGTGTAGCAGGGTGTAAATCTACTTGGATGACAAGTGTTGAGTGAGTCGAGCACACATATACAATTCCGAGAACGGAAACGAGGCACACGTTGGATCCTCGGTGCTCAAATTGAGGGACGCGTGCCATGTCGCGCCGTGAGTGGCTGCGCCGACAAACCGGAGGGCTTCGAATGTATCAAGGTGCTTCTTCATTAATGTGTGGCGTCGTTAAGAAGTCATCAAAACAATATCGAAACATCGATATGGTTCACAATATTTATTTCAACGGTTATGGAAGGTGGTCAAAGTTGTCGGGAACTCCTGGAACGGAACATCGGAGGGGGGGAACTGGCCAAAATGGCCTCGGCCAAGCGGCACAAAAAGTGCAGAAGTCGGCGCGCAATGGGCCATGAATGTAATGACAAGAATGGCTGCTCGCAGAGTAATGGGACTCGTGTAATTCATGGTCGTGACAGCCAAGAGGTGTTTTCTTAGAACCATTGTTTGTTTGACGTGGAGCTCTCGGATTCCTTGACCCATGTTGCGTTTGGGCTCTTAGCTTTGAGCTCCACTCTGGCAGTCTTCCGCCAATCGCATGGTGCTTTGTTGCAATGTCACTTTTTGGGTTACGAAGTATCCCTATTGTTTTCCGTTCGACATCCACTTTACAAAATCTATTCTTTCCCCTGTTCTCCGTACCATCCTTTCCACCTTTGGGAGCTGGACCAAAATGCGAGACTCACCCCTCCAGTGAACAAGATGGGTGCTAAATCATATACACTCATTCCAGGACAGAAGAATTGAGCGAAACAGAACCTAACATGTAGTGGCACATCCCACTTGGCGGATGTGTGACGATTGTTGGTCGCCGGTATTTTTTTTTGTAGGTTGTCGCACGACACCCTAGGCACTCGCTAATGGCCCCGGCAGGGGTCGACTACAAGCAACGTGGAGGTTGTTCCTTGATCCAACTTGATGTGGATCGAGTGAGACCGCCGATCCAGAGTGAGGTCCATCTTGACCCTTCGAACAATCCAGCGCGACACAAGAGAAGTGGACCGCAATCGAGCTCGATCGGAAAATAGCCACAGCAGACAGTGAAAACAGTTTGCACCAAAGCCACCAGTACAAGATTCGTTTCAACCCCGACCAGTACATTCATTAAACACATAAATACAGATATAATTGCATGATTTCAATCATTTTTTATTATTCGATTTCAATTATTGTTTATTTGAACCATGTGAGAAGCTTCTATATCATCGTGGCTCAATACGTGCAAAAATGAAATTGTTTTCCTTTCTCCCATCATTTCTAACCAACGTAAAAACTCGTTTTCTTTTCCACCTCCTTTTGTTTTTCTTCTCGATTCATTCAAAAGGAAAACTATGCGGCAGGTTGGGGCAGCAGCGTTGTTGATGCAGCGTGCGGGCTTCCACGCTCGTTGCTTAAGTCAGCTGCCCCCTCAGTCTGCTGCTCTAGAGTCTAAGTCTGGAGGCTCTGGTTTTGTTACTCAGAAACGCGCGCGCCAGAGTTAGCGCCAGAAAGCAGCTGAAAACTGATAGTAACTGATTAGGAATGAAGAATGAACAGCAATGGGGGACCCCTCCAAGTTGTAGCCCCACCCCCCAGCTCTGTAGATCTTGTTACTCAGTTCATCAGCCAATCAGAAAATAGCTAATTTCAGGCTGGCAGGTTTTCTCGGTGAGGCTTGCCTGACGGCCGACAGCCCAAAACCCGGGCGTCGTCCGTTTTGCATGAAAACTGGACCATACCATAACACCAACGCTGCGAACGCAGCCGTGCGGTCAGAATCTGCTAAAAAAACAGTAGCAAGGAGTTATGGCAGCCTGAACCCAGGCAGTGCCCACGATGGTTTATGCTGCCAAACAAGGCCATGCAACATACAACTGGGACCCTAGGCAGCGCATGACGACGCAGGCACGATAGTACGCGCTGGACGCATGCAGACAGCAACTGCGGTGGCAGTGACTACCGGCAGCGCGACTTCTGTGGAGGCCTGCCGATGGAGCTGAACACGTCGCCGGAGAGAGGGGGCTTTAGCGAACTGCGAGACGACCTCAGCGTGCGTCGGCTCCACCGGATGACACTCCAACAGCGTCAAGTCTCGCCGTCAGTCATCTGCACGCCAGTGTACACAAGCCGGGAGGACACAACAGAGCACAATGAGCGCAACAACCAACACTCCCCCATGACTCACAGGCGTAGTGCACATGGGCGGGCAGAGACACGGTCAACACACAGACTCCCCCAGGACACGCAGAAGTGCAGGTAGAGACAAAGAAAGCAAGTCACGGACGCACACCGACTGAACTCACAGCCTTCTTAAACAAGTCCCGCTTCAGTACCTTGGTCAAGAAGTCAGCCAGTTCCCGTGCTATCTCAACCCACACGATGCTTATGCTGCCGTCGTGCAACAACAAACGCACATAGTGGTACTCAACATTGATGTGCTTTGTGCGAGTGTGATGCACACCGTCATTGTTTGCAATGGCCATGGCACTCTCATTGTCACAATGCAGGGTGAAGGATGTGACAAACTGACGCAACTCGAACAACAGACGACGCAACCACACACTCTCACACGCGCCTGAGCCAAGGGCCACGTACTCAGCCTCAGCAGTGCTGCGTGCAATGCACCCCTGCTTGCCACTGCGCCAGGACACAGCTGTGCCCCCGACCAGAAAGATCCACCCAGTGCGACTCTTACCGTCTGGACTGCAGGCCCAGTCACTGTCGGTGTAACCCATTGCAATGACGAACGGCTGACGGCGGAACATGAGGCCTCGCTGAGGGGTCCAGACAACATAGCGCAGTACTTGGATCGCGACCTCAAAGTGAAGGTGACGCGGCTCCTGAGAGAACTGGGCCAGGAGGTTAATGGCAAACGCGATGTCTGGACACGTCGTCGTCGCCAGGAACATCAGTGACCCGATGACCGACAGATACGTGGTCACATCAACTGGCTCCCCCACAACAGCTGGGTCATGACTCTTCAACTTCACCTGGCCATCGGATGACATGGGTGAGGATGCGCTGGCCACGAGGGGCAAGTCCTTGGCGAAGCGAGTGGACAGGGTCTGCACATAGGCAGCCTGGTGGACATGCAGGATGCCCTGAGAGTGATCATGCTCGAGCTCCATGCCCAGGAAGACTCGGGCAGACCCGAGATCCTTCATTTGGTAGGCGGCGTGCAGTAGGTCCTTGACGTGCTGGATGGCTATCGTGTCTGGTGACGCAATGAGGAGATCGTCGAAAAAGACCAGAACCGCGGCGAAGGTCTGACCTCGCGGGCTGATGAAACGTGCGGGGTCAGCGGTGCTGCGCTGGAGGCCGCCACAGAGAAGCGTACTGCTGATCTCTTGGTTCCAGCACGGAGGCGACTGCTTCAGGCCATAGAGGGCCTTCCGCAGCCGCCAAACTCTCCTAGTGCCGTCGTCGAAGCCTGGGGCCTACGTCATGTAGAGCTCCTCACCCTCCAGTGAGCCATGGAGGAATGCGTTGCTCACGTCCATCTGATGCAACTCCCACTCGTGCTGGGCAACCAGGCCAAACAATGCCCGGCTAGTGGAGAACCAGCCAAGTGGGGCAAAGATCTGGTCGTAATCGATCTCAGGGACCTGAGCAAACCCCTTTGCTGTGAGACGGGCCTTGTACTTGTCCAAGGATCCGTCGGGCTTCCACTTACGCCGAAAGACCCACTTGGCACCAATGGCCTTCCGACCTGGAGGGAGGTCGACGAGGTCATACACGTGGTGCTGTTGGATAGCGGCGAGCTCCTCGGCACAGGCAGCATCCCAATGTGCGNGGCCAAACAATGCCCGGCTAGTGGAGAACCAGCCAAGTGGGGCAAAGATCTGGTCGTAATCGATCTCAGGGACCTGAGCAAACCCCTTTGCTGTGAGACGGGCCTTGTACTTGTCCAAGGATCCGTCGGGCTTCCACTTACGCCGAAAGACCCACTTGGCACCAATGGCCTTCCGACCTGGAGGGAGGTCGACGAGGTCATACACGTGGTGCTGTTGAATAGCGGCGAGCTCCTCGGCACAGGCAGCATCCCAATGTGCGACCTCAGGGGAGGCTCGAGCCTCGCGTAGGGTGGAAGGGTCCTCTGGGCGCGCTGTGGACTGGACTGAGAGGGCATGTGCATCACGAGCCCCAGGTGGGATGTGTGCGACTGCAGCCACAACAGCATGTCGATGCTCGCGATGAAGCATGGCATACCCCAATACAAAGCCCGGGTGAAGGTCTGCGATAATGGCAGAAGTGGTCAGGCCGAGAGCCTTTGTGCCAGGGTCCCCACTCACGATCGTGGGAGTGGAGGAGACACGTGGAGCCACAGGGGGTCGAGGCGCCACGGAACGGGGAGCGACGGTCTGCACGCTCACTGTCGGCCGAGGTCGGAGGCTGCCGCCTGGACCACGTGTGTAGCGTGGTCGGGCAGAAGATGGTGCTGAGTCCGACGGGCCGACAGAGGCGGAGGGTGCTACTGGTCCGGAGGAGCCAGTAGACGCCACAGGCGATGCTGGGCCAGAGGGGCCGGTGGACACAGCTGGGGCTGCCAGCCCAGAGGGGCGAGTGGACGCGACTGGGGTTGCTGGCCCGGAGGGGCGAGCGGATGCGACTGGGGCTGCTGGCTCGGAGGGGCCAGCGGACGTGACTGGAGCCGTCGACCCGGGGGGGCCATTGGAAGCGACTGGGGCTACCGGCCCGGAGGGACCAGCAGACACGACTGGGGCTGCCGGCCCGGAGGGGCGAGCGGACGCGACTGGAGCCGTCGGCCCGGAGGGGCCATCGGAAGCGACTGGGGCTACCGGCCCAGCGGACGGGACTGGGGCTGCCGGCCCGGAGAGGCCAGTAGACACCACTGGGGCAGCTGGCTCGGAGTGGCCAGTGGACGTGACTGGGGCTCCAGGCCCGGACTGGCCAGCGGACGCGACTGGGGTTGCTAGCCGGGAGGGGTCGGCGGACGCGACTGGGGCTGCCGGCCCGGAGGGGCCAGTAGATGCGACTGGGTCAGCTGGCTCGGAGGGCCCAGCGGCCGCAACCGGGGCTACCGGCCCAGAGGGACGGAGTGATGTGTCACCCGGAAGCGACAGGACGGAGGACGGACTCACCACTCCCCCACGCAACGAGAGGGACACGGACGAGCCAGAGCGGATGAGGTCGCGGGGAAACAGGTCCTCGAAAAAGAGGGCATTGCGGGACTCGACGATGTAGTGTCAGGATGGGTCCCAGAAGCGCCAGGCCTTGGACTGACGAGACAAGCCGAGAAAGGTACAGGGGCGTCCGCGGGGGGCGAGCTTGCCACCCTGCTGTGGGGCGGACAGCCACACAACGGCTACGCAGCCCTATACGCGAGCCGGGCAGAGGTCAGCACGCCGACCGCACCAGTGCTGATAGGGCGTGGACTGGCGGGGAAGGGGACCGTGGGGAGCCCGGTTCCAGACCCAGGTCATGTAGGCCATGGCCTCAAAGTAGAAGCCATCGAAGAGACCGGACTCGACGCGCATGGTGTGCATGGTGTCGTCCATGATACGGTTCCACCGCTCGAAGACGCCGTTCTCAGCGGGTGTGTAGGGCGCAGACGTCTCATGGCGGATACCACGGGAGGCGAGAAAGGTCGTGGCCTCACCCAGGTACTCGCCACCGCGATCGGAGCGAAAGCGATGAAGGGGGCGGCCACACTCGCGCTCCGCGAGGACAAGCCAGTCCTGAATGGTTCGGGCGACATCGCTCTTCTGTCGAAGGCAGAAGACCCAACGGTAGCGAGAGTAGTCGTCCATCAGAGTGAGGACATAGCGGCCATGCTCACCGACGGACTCGGTGGGGAGAGGGCCCATGACGTCCGAGTGGACAAGGTCAAGGGGGGCGGACGCCCGTGAGGAAGAGAGGGGGTACGTGGACCGGTGCATCTTACGTTGAGCGCAGTCAATGCACTCAGTGGGGCATGGGAGAGGGAAGGTCTCCGGATCAAGGCCCTTGGCTGGTTGTGTGCGGAGCATGCTCTCTACTGCGGCAGAGTGGACGTGGCAAAGGCGGCAGTGCAAGAGGCGGGTGTGCTGGGGAGAAAGCGTGCTGGTAACGAATACATGACCGGTCGCAGCCGACGGGGAGGAGACGGGAGGGGAGGAAGAGAGGTGGGAAACGTGCCACAAGTTGCCACAGGCGGTGGCGTGCAGTACGACAAGACCCGACGAACGCAACGACACAATGTCGACACCACGTGAGTGCACAACGTCCATGCTCATGCGGTCAAGGGCAGTCACAGACAGGAGGCTGAGCTCGAGACCAGGGACAAAGAGAACATCCGTCAAAAATATGTCACCGGCCGGACCACGGAAACGAACGACGCCTACCCCACGGACAGGCAACACCTGTCCGGAGCCCGTCCGGACCCCGGAGACATCGCCGACAGGACCGAGCATACTGAAGGCCTCGCGCGAGGCCGTCATGTGATGCGTGGCCCAGAAGTCGATGATCCAGGTCTCAGCAGGGTCCTGGACAGGGGTCGCCAGATCAGTCACGGTCACATGACAGCAAGCGAGGGACGCGGACACGGTGGACGGAGGAGCGAAACAAGACTGCCAGTCGTCAAGCCATGCAACGTCGTCAAGGAGTGGTGTGGATGAGATCACGGGAGACAACGAAACAGATGAGGAAACGGGACACGACCATAGCTCAGTCTCAGTCATGCAGGGATGGGCCGGAGGGCAGGAGGTGACGCAACTCGCACTTCCCTAGGGAGGAGGGTGAGGGAGGCCAAGCTGGAGCGCGATGAACTGCTCCATCTTACGCTCTAGGGATGACGGCCCAGGAGTGTAGACAGACTGTGGAGTGATGGCGCCGGAGCCCGGGTAGTAGGGTGACTGAGCCGGCGAAGGAAGCGGAGGTGCCGACGGCTGAGGATCGTACTGCTGCGGGTAGTACTGCTGCGGGTAGTACTGCTGCGACGCGGGTGGCTGCTGGACAGGCGGAGCTGTCGGAGTGGCAGAGGTACTGGACGAAGTCGGAGTGGTAGGACCATCAGTAGCGACGGCAGCGGAGGCGAGGCGACGCTCCCGCTGGCGTCGTATGGCGGCGATGACGCGGGCCTCGTCTGTCGGGAGAGGGCACATGTACCACCCGTGCCCAGGCTGCCCACAGTTGTGGCAGACCGAGCCACTACCGCTGGGACCGGTTGATGACTGTTGCTGCTGCTGTTGCGATGGGCCCTTGCCCTTCTTGTTGCGGCTTTTCTTCTTCTTCCCTGAGGGCGATGGGGTACCTGCGACAGGGGAGGCAACGGCCACGGAGGCAATGGCAGGGGCGGCGACGGCAGGGGATGCAAGAGCCTCCGTGCGATGGAGTTGGGACTCCTGGCGAGCTTCCTCAATGCGAAGGAAAAGCTCATATGCCCAGGGCATGAGAGTGCCCTGGGCCTCCATGGTGGTGAGGACGTCCTGAGGGTAGTGGACGAAGACGTCCGCGTATGCGCTGGTGGC
>SZWC01011052.1:18241-40034 GCA_023375785.1 Penium margaritaceum | reverse complement strand
AAGGGGGGGAAAGAGGTGGGGATTGAAGGGGAGGGGACTGCAGGTGGGGGTAGTGGAGAGGGAGTTGGGAGGAAGAGGGAGAGGCGGACGTGGAAGCCGCCGGTAGAGGAGGTGGCGAGATGGAGAAAAAGGGGGGTGAGGGAAGGGGGCGTAGTGGCAAATGGCCACAGGGGGAGGGGCGGAGAGAGTGGGGAGAGGTGGGGGAGTGATGGGGAGTGATCACGCAGGGGAGGGGTAGGAGGTGTGGAGGAGAGTGAGGAGGAGGAGGGAGACAAGGGTGAGGGTGAGGAGGCCGCTAGGGGGGAGGGGAGAGGAGAAAGGGGAGGTAAGGGCTTGGAGTGGAGGACAGGCTACTGAGGGGGAGGAGGAGGGTAGGAGGTGGGGTGGAGGGCCGCAGTGGGGGGCCGTGGGTGTAGAGTGGAAGGTGGATTCAATTCAGTGTTTTATCCCATATTCTGCCTTGCTCCACCGTAATATGTGCTTGTGTGGCCTCTCTAGTATGTACCATGTTCCTTCTGTTTCACACTCTATGTTGTCTTTATAATTATTGTTGTTAAGTCGCTTTGCAAAGCAACCTAACAACAAGAACTCTCCATTGTATGGATAGTTGTATTCCATTTGCTTCACAATCGCTGGTGTCATTATTCTTATGCTTATAAAGGCGCTTTACAATGCGACTCCATAACCACAACCCTCTAATGTGCAACTAGTTGTGTTCCATGTGCTTCACACTCTCTATTTTGGTTTGTCTTCTGGTTGTCAAGTCGCTTTGCAAAGTGGCTCAAGAACAATAACTCTCCAGTGTGCACTTGGTTGTATTCCATGTGCTTCACACTCTCTATTGTCATTGGTGTCATGGTTATGAAGCTGCTTTGCAGAACGAAGTCATAACCAGAACTCTCCAGTGTGTAGCTAGTTGTGTTCCATCTGCTTCACAAGCTCTACTATCGTTGGTGTTATGGTTGTGAAGATGCTTTGCACAGCAACTCTATTACCATAACTTTCCAACAAGCAAGTGATTGTGTTCCATCTGCTTCACACTCTTTACTGTCCTTTGGGCCACTCTGATCTGAGTAAGTGTCATTGTGATGATGTTACAATTGCTTTCATCTTGTTGTCCTCTCTCTCTCTTTCTCTCTGTCTCTGTCTCTCTCTCTCTCTCTCTCCATCTATCTATATATCTCTCTCCATCTCTCTCTCTCTCTATTTCTCTTGCTCTCTCTCTCTCACTCGCTCTCTCTCTCCTCTCTCACTCCACCCTCGTTTCTCTCCCTCTCTCTCCATCTGTATGATGGTTTGATGAGGGATGCCAAAGTGAGAAGGGAGAACATGATCATTACATTTTTTTGATCCATCATGACCTCATTCCACAACATGGAATTGTTGCATAAAGCAGGGTAATTTCTTCAATGAAGTTTTTATAAAATCTCAAGGAAGAGTATACCCCTCCGCCACCTCGATTTTCTTCCATAGTCACTCCCTCACTACAGCCTGGCGTGGCAGCACATGGTGGGATAGATGTTTCATTTTTTGAGAAACAAACTTTTTATAGGAACATGGAGGAGAGGATGCCAACTTCCTTCTTGCCAACGCATGTGTAGATCTTTCTGAGATGTTTTTTCCTATGGATGCAATGGAGGTTCTATATCTATTGCAGATGACACTGAATCTTTTTCAAGCATTCCCCAATCCGTGTAGAAACTACATTTTTCTTTACTGTAACGATTTTTTGTGTTGTCTCCTCGGTGTGGCAACAAGCAATGATAGGCCTGGCAGGACAAGACGATGGAGGCGATGGAGATGCTACAACTATTCAGCATGGATATGACAAGAACGACGTGGGAAAGGCTTGAAGAGGTCATTGCAACATGAAATGACCATCTGAAAATGGTGGGTTGTGTTTGGGCATTCTAAGCTGTGTGGAACGAGCATCTAAAAATGGTGTGTGGAACGACCATCTCAAAATGGTGTGTGGAACGACCATATGAAAGTGGTGTGTGGAACGACCATCTAAAAATGGTGTGTGGAATAACCATCTAAAAATGGTGTGTGGAATGATCACATGAAAATGGTATGTGGAATGACCATCTTAAAGTGGTGTGTGAAACGACCATATGAAAATGGTGTGTGGAACTGCCATCTAAAACTGGTGTGTGGAACGACCATATGAAAATGGTATGTGGAACGACTATTATGTAAATGGTGTGTGGAATGACCACATCAAAGTGGTGTGTGGAACAACCATCTGAAAATGGTGTGTGGAATGACCAGAAGAAAATGTTGTGTAGAAAGACCATATGAAAGTGGTGTGTGGGGATCGTACCCTTGCCCCCTATTTGTTGCAATGTAATGTACAACAGAACAGTCACAATACAGTGGTACGATCCCCACATTCATTCCCAACTCCCCCAAAAACCATTATAACCAGGTAGCCTCACATGCTGCTTCCCCCAAGGCCATGTATCTTGCTTCATCCACACTCGTTCCACACAATATTGTTTGCCACTATGCTATGATACAATAGTGCCCCATAGATGGAAGACATACCCCCCTGACTGCGTGCGTTTTTGTCCCGTGCATAGTCATTGTTACAAAATCCATCAAGCAAGGGACCAGTGCCAGGGGTGAAAAGGAGGCCCATGGTTTCAGTGTTAAACACATAACATAGAAGTTTCAGCAAAGCCTTTTGATCAGTAGTGCGTGGCTACTGGCTGAATTGGGCGAGATTGTTCACTACATAGGCAACATCTGGTCGGGTGGTGGAGAAAAGGCAGGTGAGACTGCCAATGATTTGTCTGTACAGTGTGGGATCCGTGTCAGGTCCGTAGTCAATGGTTCGGGGATCAAGAAGGTGTCCGTACACGTGTCTCATCATTGAATGTTGTGTCGGAAGATTTTACACAAGATGAGAGGACCATTCCGTTAGATGTGTTATGAGCCACCCCTGGTGTAGTGTCAAGGTACATGCAGCTCTGTTATGCGCGATGGTCATGCCTAGGAAGTTGTGTGCCTCTCCTAGGTCAGTCATGCGGTAGTGCTTTGTGAGCAGTGCCTTTGTCTTTTGGACGAGAAGAAGAGAAGAAGGGAGGATCAGTAAATCATCCACATATACCAAAAGAGCAACTAGAACATGTTTCATCCAATAGATGAATAGAGAGGGGTCCAATATCCTTTGCACAAACCCTCCAAGTTCTAGTGCTTGACTGATATCCTTGTTCCAACAATGTGGTACATGTTTCAGTCCGTGCAGTGCCTTCAACAGAAGCCAGACTGTTTATTCCATCTGTGAACCCTGTTTGGTGGTTGTTCAACATATATTTCCTTTTCTAGTGGTCCGTTTAGAAAAGCATTATTGACATCCATTTGGTGTATGTCCCAGTCCTCATGTGCAACAACCTCTAGCAGCACGCAACCTGACATGTATTTGCCCACTGGGGCGCAAGTATCCGTAAATTCTTATCCTAGTATCTGGTAAAAACCTTTGGCCACCAGTCTCGCCTTGTACTTCAGAAACATGTCATTCACATTTTGTTTGACTTTGAACACCCACTTTAAGCTAATGGCTTTTCGTTTGGGGGGAAGGGGTACCGACTGATAGACCTCATGCTCAAGAAGAGCATTCATCTCATGAATCATAGTTTTTTCCCACTCTGCTGCTTCTTGACGTCCCCTTGCCTCTTTGACCGTGAGAGGCTTTCGGAGGATAGCCACGGGTTGTGTGGGACTAGTTGTGTGGTAGAACTGTCTAGAAATCCACCGTGGCCATGTTCTGCTATGAGCGGCGGACTGGATCCGGTTGAATAGTGTTGCCCTGTATTAGGGTCAGGCCTGCTGCGGACCATGAGGAATCTGCACCGGTGCTTAGAAGATCAGGCAGTGTGAGTAAGTCGGTGGGGACCGGTGGTACTTGAATTGTGACCTTGTGCCCTCTGGATGGGGTTGCGATTTTTTGTTGTGTGGTGGGACAAAAAATGGGTATGCAAACGTACTTCGGGTAGCGTTTTGGGACGGTAAGTGCTGGTGGATGTTTGAGGCCCTTGAATGCCTTGTATGGAATGTATTCTAGGAAAGACGTATCTCGGCTCTTGACAAATGTATCTTGTACAGGGTTCAGAAACCTTCATGTCTTCGAGGCATGAGAGACTCCAACAAAGATACACCATCTTCCTCGTGGGCTCAGCTTGTTACTGCTTTGTGGGTTTGCAAACCACACACAAGCCATTATGCCGCACACCCGTGTAGGGCATAAATCCGCCTTCTGCTTGAACCATGTTTCCCAGTGAGTGATGCTCTTGGGTAGGGGCCCCTAAGGTATCATGTTCCATACCCAGGCAACACATTTGACAACCTCTTCCCAAAATCCAAAGGTGAGGCCAAGTTTAGCCAGTAGGGTACGCAGAGCATCATTCAATGTTCTGTGCCATCTCTCGGCTATCCCATTTTGTTGAGGTGCATAGGGTGTGGTGGTTTGATGCACAATGCCTCTGGTTTACTGATCTTTTTTAAGTGGGCCAAGGAATTCCCCACCCGTGTCTCTACGAAGTATGCTTAGTGAGCACCCACTCTATTGCTCAGCAAGGGAAATCCATTCCATAATTTCCCGTTGTGCATCCGCTTTGGATTTGAGCAGGAAAGCCCATCGGAAACGACTCTAGTTGTCAGTCAGGGTCAAAACATACAATGACGCATACTGGACTGAGGGGACCGTCATGGGTCCATTGAAGTCGACATGCAACAGCTCAAGTGGTGCCTTACTGGCATGTTGTGATAAAGGAAAGCTCTGTTGGCGTGCCTTTCCTTCTTGGAAGTTCAGACACAAAGATGTTTTTGTGAGGACAGTCATCAGGGTGTATTCCATGTGCAGGTTGATGTCTCAAGAGATCGATGACAAGTTTAGTATTGATGTGGGCCAGTCTTCTTTGAATGAGCTTAGTGTACTTTGGGTCTGTTTTGGTCATGATGTGAGTCTGTGCACGGTTGGAGGGCAGTGTAGGGAACAAGGTGAGACAATACAACATGTCGGCATGCAAGGGCCCATTAGCCAGCAATGCACCATGCGCATCAAGAAACATGCATTTTTTTGCTTGCGTTACCGTTGACATGCCCAATTCACGGTCCAAATGTCCTCCTGGCAACAGGATTACATTCAGCCAAGGCACATACAACACCCCAGTCAGCCACATAATCCCTCTCGATGCTTAGAATGCAACAGTCCCAATGCCCTCAACCCTTAGCACTTATCATGAGCCTTTCCACACCCCATCCACATCATGTGTAGCATACAGAGACACAAATAACTAACGATGAGGTGACATGTGATGTGATGTTGTAGTGTCAAAAAACCACTTGTGCATGGGTACGATGTGAGATGTGGTGGTGTGCATGTGCCAAAAGCGCGGACCTGGCTGGGGTGCGGGGGTGGTCTGTGGAGGGAAGGCGCTGTGAGTGGCCTCCTGCATGTCAACGGTGTGCGGGATAGCCATGTCATTGTACACGCACTGGGCCCACTTTGGGGCCATGACTGGAGGCGTAAAAAAAAGTGGCACGTACACCGGCAGTCCATAAGGCCCACGCTGTGTCAACATCTACTATAATGGCTGTATATGAGGCTGATGCTCATGAGGCAGTCCAAAGGTGACACCCTCTACAGGATGATTGGGGTGAAGCCCAGGTGGTCCATGGCCGCCAAGGTGTTCTACCGCAGGAAACTGCTGCAATGGCCGATGCTGCTATTGCACCTGCCTCTGCTGTTGCTATGTCTGCCTTTGCTATTCCTATGTCTGCTGCTGCTACTGTTTCTCCATCATCCGCCACTAGAGGGAAGGGTACCAGCACCAAAAGTACCCAGTCTCGTTGTTGTAGTTGCACCTCTGGTTACCATGGCCGCGACCACGACCACAGCCAACGCCACCAGACCAGCCACAACCACCACTAGAGAATCCTCCAAGAGGGGTGAATGAGATCTAGGTGGCTGCAACAGCTATGGAAGAGGAGCTCTAGTGTGCATATGATGTTTGTGGCGCACCTATCATGTTCCAAGCCTCGCCTTTTAGTATGTCTTTGTAGTTGCGCAAGGTCGATGAGCTCGATCTCAACGATTGTATGGCGACGGAGCAGGTCACGCCGGATGTCCTTGTACTACTTGTCGAGGTGGAGCAACACCATGTCAAGACACTCAAGGATAGAAGACGAGGCATCTAAACCCTAGAGTTGTTGGTGAATGTCCATGGCTTCATCCCAGAACTCAGTGACCGGCGTGCCTAGTTTAGGGTAGAGGTTGTGAAGGCGGTCTCTCAGTGTCACGACGAGAGTCATGACGCCCCGCTACTGCGGGGCCTAGCAAAAGCCCGCGCATAATTGAAACCTTAAAACCCCGAATGTAATTCAGGATAGGGCTTGATTAAGGTTTGGGTGTTGAATGAATGGGGTTTGCCTGTTACAAAAATTATAGAAACAAAAAAGGGTGTTTTTGCTCAATCACGAGGGAGCAATGACCCCTTTGTTTTATTTACATGTAACCCCCAGTTTGATTGAGGGCCTTGTATTTGGCGCGGGCTCCGCTTTGTGACAAACATACAAAACCCTACTTCGAATTGGGGGGTTTTCATGTAAGAAAAAAAAAGATCATCCCTCCCTTACAATTTTGCGTGGGAGCGATGTCCCCATGCACTTTTTTTCTTGCTCGGCCGTCGAAGCATGTCGCAAGCGAGCATGATTTTTGACCGGTTTTTTCAGGTGTTTTTTGCCAATGCTTGGTGTATGAGAGTCACAATTCGCGTTTCATGGGTATGTGAGCTATTTAGCCTTACTTCTAATGAGGCAATTCAAGACAAGCGTTCCATGCATAAGAGCTAACTGCATGATGATGTGGAAATCATCTTCATGGATTTCTACAACATATGAAGAGATTGTCATAATGCTCGAGGTTGGTCCTTCTCCAACATGGGATTTTTTGTCATCAATTATTGATATCACTAGTAGGAAAACTTTGAGGTTGTTCTAAAGCAACTTTGTTGGAGTAAGGTGAGTCCCACACACTGAGAATCGATGTAAATGGGCGGCTCACAAGTCCGTTCCAGAGGGAACTCATGAATCATTATAATAGGTGGATCCAGTTATTGGTTACCTTCTACCCACACATCAACAGTAAGACTAAGAAAATGAATCAGATGTTGAAATAGCTAACACGACCCCCATACAAGTGACATGGCACTACCTAAGCAGCCAAAGTAGCAAAAAGTCTCATTTGGAGTTGTAGAAAATTCTTGATGAAATTAGTTGCACAATAGATGTCAAGCAACAATTGGTAGCCATTGCTGTCAAGATGTAGAAATGTAAAGATTACAAGGCAAGAAAAATCAAACAGTCACCATTTAATGATGAAAATTAAAAAGGTAATCCAAAACCATAGCGTAGGCATTGCATTTCATGCTGGAGTCCACGTCCTACTCAAGATTTCAAGCATCAAGCTATGAGGATAGGACATTCAACATGTGAAGCATAAGTGTTTGGGCTTTTTGGTCATAAAAAAGATACAGAAACCTGTTGTAACAAAAGTATGCTTTATAGGTCTACTTATCAGTGAAGCTTGCTTTTTACTTCAACCGTCTCAACACATCGTGAGATAGTGGTGGGAACTTGTTCTCATGAGAGGTGCCTCTACCACCACCCATCCAATAGGACGAGGATATGGAGAAAGTTATAAGAGACATCCTAAAAAGCAAAGGATGAGGAAACTTGAACAAATACCTTAACAATTACTAGTTCCATGACATAGCAAGCGATGGTCGGGAGCCTACGTCATCCTTAGAAATGTAGAACATTTGATCAGCTATTTTTTTTCCAAAGCATTGGCCATGGCCACGTAACAAGCCATGAGTTCTTTTCTTGTCTAGAAGGGTAACGAGTGTTACACCCTCATGTACACGGGCTCTAAAATTTTCCCATTGATGTTTATTTTACATTCATAGCCGATGGATTTCATCCTTCAAATTTTTGACACAATTAGATTAAGGATATTCAAGGTCAACTACGTTGTCTGAAACTCCATTCTAGATGGATTTAAGAAATCCAACCACATTCTGTGATGTTTAAACTGCAAACCATAGCAAATTCTAACATAGCCTGGCTGGCATTTTGATTACACTGAATACTTGGAGCGGTTCCTTCAATTTGGCATTGAATTCGCAACTTCCACGCATCATGCTTGCGTAGCACAAAAGACCTCGACCATGCCTCATGTTTTGTTCTTGAACTTCTATGCATGCACTTGACTATTTTCAAAGGTGTCCTTGGAGTACACATTCTATCCATTCAAGGTTAAACATTGCACCGTTTCCTAAGCTAGTACATGATATGGCATCTGTTACCTTTGAGTATTTGCCAATGTAATCCAATTCATGATGTGCTACAGAAAACGATGCTTTGTTGTCTGAGTCACATAATGTCTCAAACCATGTTCTTGACACATGGTGAAAGACAATGCTCAACGTGTTTAAGTACAGTTTTGAGGAAGAAAGAGACAAGAGGGCCACAATGCATTCTATTTACAACAACAATTTCATGTGTACATGATAGTGGCCCATGAGGTAATAAGACCATAATACCTAATGCATGCAATCCTTAGCGTTCATCTCTCTAGATAAAAGCACAACTTCACATTATCCAACACGTGTAGCTTGCCCATATCTTCCTCCACTTGTCTACGTGAATAGACCACACAACATCTATTGGTTATGTCTCACATCTCTCATTGTGCTCTGTTGTGTCCTCCCGGATTGTATACATCGACATGCAGATGACTGACAGTGAGACTCGACGCTGCTTGAGTGTCGTCCGGTAGAGTCGATGCACGCCGAGGACAACACGCAGTCCGCTTGACCCTCCTCCCTCTGGCGACATGCTCAACTCCATCGGCAGGCCTCTTCGGCGGTCGGGCCGTTGGCGGTAACTGCCACTGCCGATGCTGTCTGCATGCGTTCAGTGCTAGATTTGATTGTACCATTGCATCTGTAGCGTCTTGCTCTGCTTAGGATCCAAATCTCATGCTAGCGTGGCACTGGTGTCACCAGGGATCAGTGTAAGCGCTGCCTGGGTTTGGGCAGCCATACCTCCCCACTGATGTATTTCTAGCTCATTCTAACTGTACGGCTGCGTTCAAAGCGTCGGTATTATGGTATGGTCCAGTTCTAAGGCAAAATGGTTTGACACCCGAGTTTTGGGCTGTCGGCCGTCTAGCAGGGCTCACCGAGAAAACCTTCCAGCCTGAAAATGGAGTTATCTTCTGATTGGCTGGTGCACTGAGTAACAAGCTCTACAGAGCTAGGGGAGGATAGATCTTGAAGGGGTCTCCCATTGTGTCTCATTCTTCATTCCTAATCAATTACTTCCGGTTTTCAGTTCTTTTCTGTCGCTAATACTTGCACACGCAATTCTGAGCAACAAACCAAGAGTACTCCCACTTTGACTCTGGAGCGGCAGACTGAGAGGGCGGCAGACTAAGCAACAAGCCTAGAATCCCACACGTTGCATCAACAGCACTACTATCCCAACTTGCTGCCTAGGATTTCTAGCTTGGTATTGGAGCCAGAGTGTAGTAGCAGTATAAGACTAGCCTATAGGTGCCAGACAACGTCGGCAGACCTCCATACACGCAAGTGTAGGGGAATTGCTGCCGGATTTTTTCCGGCAGCATTGAACAGTGTGGTGGCAGTGTCAAAATGTTCCCTACGACCACTAGGCCAGGGCAAATGCTGCCGTATTTTTGGGCCGCACTGACCCCTACGCGTGACGCGAGGAGGTGAGCGGCCAGCAACGTCACGCACCACGACAACGATGCACACCGCGATGTCAACTAGGTATGACCGTGTTGCAAGCAACAACAGCAATAGTAGCAATAGCTTGCAATAGCACGAGTAGTGGCAGCAGTAACATGTAGCAGCTGTGGGCAGTAGCAGCAGCCGGCAGCAGTAGCTCGTGACAGCTTGCAACAACAATAGCAACCAGCAGTAACAATAGCTTGCAATAGTAGCGGTGCGTCGTAGCAGCAAGTAGTAGTAGCAAGAGCAGGTTGTAGCAGCAGCAACAGTAGTGAGTTGTAGCTAGCACTAGCCTACAGCAGCCAGCAGCACCAGCTGCAGCAGCGGCCATCAGCAGCTTGCAATAGCAGCAGCTTCAGCTCCTAAGAGTAACAGCTACAGCTGCAGCTGCTCGCAGCCCCCTACCCTCAACGAGCAGTGAGCTACGAGCAACGATCTTGCTGCTCGCTGCTCACTACTGGAATCAGCAGCGCAGAAAAGAAAAAAACAACAAAAGGGGAACAAGGAGAGCCAACAAAACACTATGGCTGATAGCCTTTGTGGGAAGGGATCCTCCTCTTTTGAGGGGACCCCTAGCCCTCCGTTCGTGTAGCAGTTGCAGCAACAACAATAGCAGTAGCAGTAGCAGCAGCAGGAACAGCAATAGCAATAGTAGTAGGAGTAGTGCGTCTCTTCCGTACTACAATGTGATTGTTGGTGATGTTGTGACTCTAGTGCAGGACCCTGGAGAAACCTGGAATATTGACTCTGGGGCCACGCATCACATGACGGCCACTCGCAAGACTTTTAGTATGCTTGGTCCTGTTGGCGATGTGTCCGGTTTCTGGACAGGATCCAGACAGGTGTTGCTTGTCTGTGGCGTCGGCATCGTTCGTTGCCGTGGTCTTGCTGGTTATGTCTTCTTGATTGATGTCCTCTTTGTCCCAAGTCTTGAGATGAGCCTCCTTTCTGTCACTGTCTTTGACTGCATGAGCATGGAAGTTGTACACTCACGTGGCGTTTGCACCGTGTCATTACATCCGTCCGGTCTTGTGGTTCTACACGCCACCGGCCGTGGCAACCTGTGGCATGTACCTCGTTTGTCCTCCGCTCCCTCCGTCCCCTCCTCGTTGGCCACCATAGGCCATGTGTTTGTCACTAATACACTCTCTCTACAGCACACATGTATCTTGCATCACCGCCTTTGCCACAACCACTCTGCTACCGTCGACAGCATGTTCCGCACCCAGCCGGCCAAGGGCTTTGACCCGGCCTCCTTCCCCTAGCCATGCCCCACACAGTGCGTTGATTGCGCTCAGGGCAAGATGCACAACTCTTCATACCCTTAGTCTTTCTCCTATGCGTCAGTGTCTCCGGACCTAGTCCATTCCGATGTCATGGGTCCTCTTCCTATCGAGTCCGTCCGGGAGGATGGACACTATGTCGTCACCCTCAATAATAACTACTCTCGCTACCGCTGGGTCTTCTGCCTTCGGCAGAAAAACGATGTTGCTCCCGCCATTGAGGACTAGCTGCCGTGTAGAGCGCGAGTATGGTCGGCCTCTTTGCCGCCTCTTCTCTGATTGCGATGGGGAGTACATGGGAAAGACCATGACTTTTCTCGCCTCCCGCGGTATCCACCACGAGATGTCGGTGCCTTACACAACAGCCCAGAACGACATCTCGGGGTGGTGGAACCGCACCATGGCTACACCATGCGCACCATGCTGGTCGAGTCTTGCCTCTTTGATGGCTTCTACTTTGACGCGATGGCCTACATGACGTGGGTCTGGAACCAAATTCCCCACGGCCGTCTTCTCCACCAGTCCACGCCGTACAAGCACTGGTGCGGTTAGCGGGCTGACCTCCGCCCGGCTCGCGTATGGGACTACATGGCCATTGTGTGGTTGCCCGCCCCGCAGCAATGCGGCAAGCTCGCTCCCCTCGGACTTCCCTCCACCTTCCTTGGTGTTTCTCGTCAGTCCAAAGCCAGGCGCTTCTAGGATCCCTCTTGGCACTACATCGTTGAGTCTCGCGATGCCCTCTCTTTGAAGAGCTATTTTACTGCGACCTTGTTCGCTCCAGCTCGTTGATGTCCCTCCCATCGCTTGGGGGATTGGTGAGTCTGTCCTCCGTCCGGCCACTTTTGAGCGACACATCACCTGCTCCCTCAGGGCCAGCAACCCTATTCCCTTCCGAGTTTGCTGGTCCCTGCGGGCCTTAGCCCTAGTTGTGTCCGCTGGCCCCTCCGTGCCTGCAGCCTCGTCCAATTCTGCTGGTCCCTCTGGGCCGACACATTCGTCCGCGACCACTGGCCCCTTAGAGCCGGCAGCCTCGGTCGTGTTCGCTGGTCCCTCTGAGCCAACAGCCCTAGTCGCGTCGCCGGCCCCTCCGCGTCGGCAACCCCGTTTGAGTTTGCTGGTCCCTTCGGCCGGCAACCCCAGTCATGTCTGCTGGTCTCTCGGGCCTACAGCCCCGTCCTCGTCTGTTGGTCCCTCGAAGCCAAGACATGCGTCAACGTCCACTTGCCCCTCCGAGCCGGCAGCCCTGGTCGTGTGTGCTGTCCCCTCCAAGCCGGCACTCCTACTTCCGTCCGCTGGCCCTTCTGCGCCGACACCCCTGCCCACGTCCACTAGTCCCTCGGGATCGGCAGCTTTGCCCGCGTCCGCTGGTCCCTCAGGGCTAGCAGGCCCCTCCGTCTCTGCCAGCACCAGAGACTTGGCGCCATCTCTTGCCGTACCACGCTACACGCGTGGCCCAAGCAACAGCCTTCGACCCAAGCCGTCAGTGAGTGCACAGATTGTCACACCGCGCCCTGTGGCGCCTCGGCCCTCCATCACCCCACGTGTCTCTTCCACTCGTACGATAGTGAGTAGGAACCCTTGTACCAAGACCCTCGGCCAAACCACTTCGGCCATCATTGCAGACCTCCACCCCGGCTCTACACTTGGCTTCATCATGCTCCATCACAAGCATCGGCATGCCGTCACGGTTGTACTCACATGCATCTTGCCTGGGGCTCGAGATGCAAACGCTCTTGCACTCCGCTCCACGGCACGCTCGAAGGACCCTGCCACCCTACGCAAGGCTCGGGCCTTTCTTGAGGCTGCACACTGGGATGCTGCTTGCGCCGACAAGCTCGCTGCTATCCGTCAGCACCAAGTGTTTGACCTCTTCAATCTCTCCCCAGGTCAGAAGGCCATCGGTGCCAAATGGGTCTTCTGGTGCAAATGGAAGCTGGACGGGTCCTTGGACAAGCATAAGGCCCGCCTCATAGCCAAGGGGTTTGCTCAGGTCCCTTAGGTTGATTACGACAAGATCTTTGGCCCAGTCGACCGATTCTTCACCATCCGAGCGCTCTTCAGCCTAGTTGCCCAGCACGGATGGGAACTGCATCAGAAGGACATAAGCAATGCTTTCCTTCATGGATTGCTGGAGGGAGAGGAGCTCTACATGGTGTAGCCTGTAGGGTACGACAATGGCACTGGAAAGGTCTGGCGACTGCGAAAGGTCCTCTATGGCCTGAAGCAGTCATGGAGTTGGAATCAGGAAATTAGTGGCACGCTTCTTCGCAGCGGCCTCGTACGTAGCAATGCTGACCAGACACAGTTCATTAGCCTGCAAGGCCAGGCCTTCGCCACTGTCCTGGTCTGCGTCGACGATCTTCTCATTGTGTTGCCAAACACGGTTTCCATGCATTGTGTCAAGGACCTGCTGCATACCATCTACCAGATGAAGGATCTCGGTTCTGCTTGAGTTTTCCCGGGCATGGAGCTCGAGCATGATTGCTCCCAGGACATCCTACACGTCCACCAGGCTGCCTATGTGCAGACTCTATCCACTTGCTTCTCCGAGGACCTGCCCCTCATGTCGAGTGCGTCTTCACCCATGTCACCGGATGGCTAGGTGAAGCTGAAGACATCTGACCCAGCTGTTGTTGAGGAGCCAGTTGACGTGACCACGTATGTACGAGTGATTGAGTCAGTGATGTTCCTGGCGACGAGGACACGCCCAGATATTGCGTTCGGCGTCAACCTCCTAGCTTACTTCTGTCAAGAGCCGCATTGCCTCCAGTTCGAGGTCGCGATCAGAGTGCTGCGCTATGTCGTCTCGACTGCACTGTGAGGTCTCATGTTCCGCCAACAACCGTCTTTGGTCGAGGTGGGCTATACCGACATTGACTGGGCCGGTAGTCCGGATGTCAAGAGCCGCACCGGCTGGATCTTTCTGGTTGGCGGCACGGCTGTGTCCTGGCACAATGGCAAGCAGGGGTGCATTGCATGTAGCACTGCTAAGGTTGAGAACGTGGTCCTTGACTCAGGCGCATGTGAGAGCGTGTGGTTATGTCGTCTGTTGTCTAAGTTACCTCAGTCTGTCGCATCCATCACGTAGCACTCTGACAATGGAAGTGCCATGGCCATCGCCGACAATGACGGTGCACACACGCACGAAGCACATTCATGTTAAGCACCACTATGTACGCTCGTTGCACGACGGTAGCGTCAGCGTTGTGTGGGTTGAGACAGCACGGCAGCTAACTGACTTCTTGACCAAGGCACTGAAGCGCGACTCGTTCAAGAAGGCTGTGTGTTCGGTCAGTGTGCGTCCATGAGTTGCACTCTCTGTTCCTGCCTGCGTCTCTCCGTGCCTTGGGGGAGTTTGTCTGTTGAATGTGTCCTTGTCCACCTATGAGCACCGCGTGTGTGAGTCATGGGGAAGTGTTGTTTTTTTTCACATCTCTTTGTGCTTAGTTCTGTCCACCCGGCTTGTGTACATCGGCGTGCAGATGACTGACGGCGAGACTTGACGCTACTTGAGTGTCGTCCACTAGAGCCGACGCACGCTGAGGTCTACACGCAGTTCACTGGAGCCTCCTCCCTCCGGCAACGTGCTCAACTCCATCGATAGGCCTCCTCGACGGTCGAGTCACCGGCGGTCACTGCCACTGCCGATGATGTCCGCATGCGTCGAGTGCTCGATCTGACTACACCATTGCGTCTGTAGTGTCTTGCTCTGCTTAGGATCCAAATCTCATGCTAGCGTGACACTGTTGTCATCAGGGATTAGTGAAGGCGATGCCTGGGTTTGGGCAACCATAACTCCCCACTACTATTTTTCTAGCTAGTTTTGACCACACGACCACGTTTGCAGCGTCGGAATTATGGTATGATCGAGTTTTGAGGCAAAATGGATGACGCCCGGGTTTCGGGCTGTCGGCCGTCTGGCAAGGCTCACCGAGAAAACCTGCCAGCCTGAAAACAGAGTTGTTTTCTGATTGTCTGGTGAAGTGCGCAACAAGCTCTATAGCTGGGGGAGGCGAGATCCTGGGGGAGTGTCCCATTGTGTCTCATTATTCCTTCCTAATCAGTTAACTCCAGGTTTGAACTGCTTTTTGGCGCTAACACTGGCACATGCATTTATGAGTAGCAAAAGAGAGCACTCAGACTCTTGAGCGGTAGACTGAGGGAGCAAGAGATTAAGCAACGAGCGTGGAATCCCGCACGCTGCATCAACAATGTTGCTGTCCCAACTTGCTGCCTAGGATTTCTAGGTGCATGAGCGTCGCATGTCAAAAGTCAGCACATGCCAAGGGCAACACACCTGACAACGGAACTCATGTATAGTTCATACTTGAAAGGCGTGGTGTTGGCAAGGGCATGCCCTTTGGGAACACCTTGACATGCACATTTTAGGCATGCTGTTTCGGGGAGTGAGTTAAGAAGTGGTTGTAACCCGTTCATCTCTCGCTGCTTGGCCCATCCCACCATGCATGGATGAAAACACAGTCCCACATGTCACGGGATGCCTACATGGCACATACAGAATGGATTGTGGTACAAAGAGAAAAACTTGCTCTTAACTTGCTTCCCTCCAAGATACCACAGAGAAAAAATGTTGCGAAGATGCAAAATGACATTGTCCATCGAGATGATGATCATGAAACAAAAGAGTCAAAAGAGGAGGTACTTCAACACGTAGCAGTGTTCAAATTCTGAAGATGCTTGCAAAGCATCCTAAGAATTCAAGTAGTAGAACTCCATGCTCTTTTCACATCCAATTCTGCTGGTCCCTCTGGGCCGACACATTCGTCCGCGACCACTGCCCCCTTAGAGCCGGCAGCCTCGGTCGTGTTCGCTCATCCCTCTGAGCCAGCAGCCCCAGTCGCGTCGCCGGCCCCTCCGGTCGGCAGCCCCGTTTGAGTTTGCTGGTCCCTTCGGCCGGCAGCCCCATTCATGTCCGCTGGTCTCTCGGGCCTATAGCCCCGTCCTCGTCTGTTTGTCCCTCGAAGCCAACACATGCGTTTGCGTCCACTTGCCCCTCCGAGCCGACAGCCCTGGTCATGTGTGCTGTCCCCTCCAAGCCGGCACTCCTCCTTCCGTCCGCTGGCCCTTCTGCGCCGACAGCCTTGCCCACGTCCACTAGTCCCTCCGGATCGATAGCTCTGCCCGCGTCCACTGGTCCCTCTCGGCTAGCAGCCCCCTCCGTCTCTGCCAGCACCAGAGACTTGGCGCCATCTCCTTCCCTACCACGCTACACGCGTGGCCCAAGCAACAGCCTCCGACCCAGGCCGTCAGTGAGTGCACAGACTGTCACACCGCGCCCTGTGGCGCCTCGGCCCTCCGTCACCCCACGTGTCTCTTCCACTCGTACGATAGTGAGTGGGAACCCTTGTACCAAGGCCCTCGGCCAAACCACTTCGGCCATCATTGCAGACCTCCACCCCGGCTCTACACTTGGCTTCATCATGCTCCATCACAAGCATCGGCATGCCGTCACGTTTGTACTCACATGCATCTTGCCTGGGGCTCGAGATGCAAACGCTCTTGCACTCCGCTCCACGGCACGCTTGAAGGACCCTGCCACCCTACGCAAGGCTCGGGCCTTTCCTGAGGCTGCACACTGGGATGCTGCTTGCGCCGACAAGCTCGCTGCTATCCGTCAGCACCAAGTGTTTGACCTCTTCAATCTCTCCCCAGGTCGGAAGGCCATCGGTGCCAAATGGGTCTTCTAGTGCAAATGGAAGCTGGACGGGTCCTTGGACAAGCATAAGGCCCGCCTCATAGCCAAGGGGTTTGCTCAGGTCCCTTAGGTTGATTACGACAAGATCTTTGGCCCAGTCGACCGATTCTTCACCATCCGAGCGCTCTTCAGCCTAGTTGCCCAGCACGGATGGGAGCTGCATCAGAAAGACGTAAGCAATGCTTTCCTTCATGGATTGCTGGAGGGAGAGGAGCTCTACATGGTGTAGCCTGTAGGGTACGACAATGGCACTGGAAAGGTCTGGCGACTGCGAAAGGTCCTCTATGGCCTGAAGCAGTCATGGTGTTGTAATCAGGAAATAAGTCGCACGCTTCTTTGCGGCGACCTCCTACGTAGCAATGCTGACCACACAAAGTTCATTAGCCCGCAAGGCCAGGCCTTCGCCACTGTCCTGGTCTGCGTCGACGATCTTCTCATTGTGTTGCCAAACATGGTTTCCATGCATTGTGTCAAGGACCTGCTGCATACCACCTACCAGATGAAGGATCTTGGTTCTGCCTGAGTTTTCCTGGGCATAGAGCTCGAGCATGATTGCTCCCAGGACATCCTACACGTCCACCAGGCTGCCTATGTGCAGACTCCATCCACTTGCTTCTCCGAGGACCTGCCCCTCATGTCGAGTGCGTCTTCACCCATGTCACCGGATGGCTAGGTGAAGCTGAAGACATCTGACCCAGCTGTTGTGGAGGAGCCAGTTGACGTGACCACGTATGTACGAGTGATTGAGTCAGTGATGTTCCTGGCGACGAGGACACGCCCAGATATTGCGTTCGGCGTCAACCTCCTAGCTTAGTTCTCTCAAGAGCCGCGTTGCCTCCAGTTCGAGGTCGCGATCAGAGTGTTGCGCTATGTCGTCTCGACTGCAATGTGAGGTCTCATGTTCCGCCAACAGCCGTCTTTGGTCGAGGTGGGCTATACCGACATTGACTGGGCCGGTAGTCCGGATGTCAAGAGCCGCACCGGCTGGATCTTTCTGGTTGGCGGCACGGCTGTGTCCTGGCGCAATGGCAAGCAGGGGTGCATTGCATGTACCACTGCTAAGGTTGAGTACGTGGTCCTTGACTTAGGCGCATGTGAGAGCGTGTGGTTATGTCGTCTGTTGTCTAAGTTGCATCAGTCTGTCGCATCCATCACGTAGCACTCTGACAATGGAAGTGCCATGGCCATCGCCGACAATGACGGTGCACACACGCACGAAGCACATTCATGTTAAGTGCCACTATGTACGCTCGTTGCACGACGGCAGCGTCAGCGTTGTGTGGGTTGAGACAGCACGGCAGCTAACTGACTTCTTGACCAAGGCACTGAAGCGCGACTCGTTCAAGAAGGCTGTGTGTTCGGTTAGTGTGCGTCCATGAGTTGCACTCTCTTTTCCTGCCTGCGTCTCTCCGTGCCTTGGGGGAGTTTGTCTGTTGAATGTGTCCTTGTCCACCTATGAGCACCGCGCGTGTGAGTCATGGAGAAGTGTTGTTTTTTCTCACATCTCTTTGTGCTTAGTTCTGTCCACCCGGCTTGTGTACATCGGCGTGCAGATGACTGACGGCGAGACTCGACGCTACTTGAGTGTCGTCCACTGGAGCCGACGCACGCTGAGGTCTACACGCAGTTCGCTGGAGCCTCCTCCCTCCGGCGACGTGCTCAGCTCCATCGACATGCCTCTTCGACGGTCGGGTCGCCGGCGGTCACTGCCACTGCCGATGCTGTCCGCATGCGTCGAGTGCTGGATCTGACTACACCATTGCGTCTGTAGCGTCTTGCTCTGCTTAGGATCCAAATCTCATGCTAGCGTGACACTGTTGTCACCAGGGATTAGTGAAGGCGATGCCTGGGTTTGGGCAACCATAACTCCCCACTACTATTTTTCTAGCTAGTTTTGACCACACGACCACGTTTGCAGCGTCGGAATTATGGTATGATCGAGTTTTGAGGCAAAATGGATGACGCCTGGGTTTCGGGCTGTCGGCCGTCTGGCAAGGCTCACCGAGAAAACCTGCCAGCCTGAAAACAGAGTTGTTTTTCTGATTGTCTGGTGAAGTGCGCAACAAGCTCTATAGCTGGGGGAGGCGAGATCCCGGGGGAGTGTCCCATTGTGTCTCATTTTTCCTTCCTAATCAGTTAACTCCAGGTTTGAACTGCTTTTTGGCGCTAACACTGGCACATGCATTTATGAGTAGCAAAAGAGAGCACTCAGACTCTTGAGCGGTAGACTGAGGGGGCAAGAGATTAAGCAACGAGCGTGGAATCCCGCACGCTGCATCAACAATGTTGCTGTCCCAACTTGCTGCCTAGGATTTCTAGGTACATGAGCGTCGCATGTCAAAAGTCAGCACATGCCAAGGGCAACAGACCTGACAACGGAACTCATGTATAGTTCATACTTGAAAGGCGTGGTGTTGGCAAGGGTATGCCCTTTGGGAACACATTGACATGCACATTCTAGGCATGCTGTTTCGGGGAGTGAGTTAAGAAGTGGTTGTAACCCGTTCATCTCTCGCTGCTTGGCCCATCCCACCATGCATGGATGAAAACACAGTCCAACATGTCACAGGATGCCTACATGGCACATACAGAATGGATTGTGGTACAAAGAGAAAAACTTGTTCTTAACTTGCTTCCCTCCAAGATACCACAGAGAAAAACTGTTGAGAAGATGCAAAATGACATTGTCCATCGAGATGATGATCATGAAACAAAAGAGTCAAAAGAGGGGGTACTTCAACACGTAGTAGTGTTGAAATTCTGAAGACGCTTGCAAAGCATCCTAAGAATTCAAGTAGTAGAACCCCATGCTCTTTTCACATGAATAGACCTGCAATCCTTCCACTGGACCCTTCTTTCTCTTCTCACTCCCATGTGTTCAGTTATGAACACTTCCGCAAAGGCCAAAGCTCACGTGCTTTGGACGCAAGCTTTGGCATGTCACAGCTTTGGCCTTTGCGGAAGTGTTTGGATGGCCACGCGCATCCAAACCGTTTGTTGCCTCTTTGCATTCAAAGGCATGTTGCTGAAGTGAAAGCTGATACCTGACCTCCCCATGAAACCATAAAGCACCGAGCATTCGTCTACCACTTGAGCAACGCGGGGCTCATCCATCGGAACATCACGTGCCAGTTTTCGTGGAAAAAGGTTGAAGGAATGCCTTGTAAAGAGTTCAAGAAAAGTTCATCCCTCTTTTCTTTTGACGCTTTGCAAAGCATTGACGAATTTTTAATCCTACTTGTGCAATGCAGGACTCATCCTATTTCTTTCACTACACATCAGCTTTTCTGGATTAGCCACCTGTCCACAGACTCAAATGGAACGCGCAGAGATATTCCGTCGTTTATCTGTCGTCAACTTGCCTCCTCTGCACTCGTTTGAAACCTCTTGCTGCTGTCGGTCCCCGTGCTGGCTCTGCTGCTTCTGCTTCCGTCTCTCAAAACTGCCGTGGCGGCAGGCCGCCTCAGATATCTCCACATTCTCTCCTCACCACTACTGTACGATCTACCTTCCAAATAGGAACCACCCCCCAAGCTCCGCTCTTTCCCTCCTTTCTTTCCTCCTCCACCTCCCAACACTACAACCCCTCCCTTGGTTTCCTGATTTGACGATGGTCTACTGATTTTCAGTTTGCGTTTGCTTTTCCCTCGCCGACCTTTTTCCTTGGCCGCAAGGTCAGGGGCTGCGGCAGCAGGTGGCAGTACCGCCCTGGCCGCTGCCACAGCAGTCAGGGCTTCGAGTTTTTTGGGCTCAGGCTTGGCCTCCAACAGGATGTTGGGGATCTGGTCTTGCTCGATCGACCTCATGCTTACGGTTTGCTCTTGCTCGACCGGTTTCTTATTGACTATCTTGTCTTGTTCGACCAGATTCTTATTGACGATCTTGTCTTGCTCGACCAGATTCTTATTGACGATCTTGTCTTGCTCGACCAGATCCTTATTGACGATCTTGTCTTGCTCGACCAGATTCATGGGCGGCGACGGCGTGTTGGAACCGCCCTTCCTGTTCACGCCACACACCATGGCGCGGGCATATGCGCAATAAGCACAGAATGAGAACGGATTGAAAAGGCAGATGTGCAAAGCACAGAGCATAGAATGATTTCAGATTTCAGAACGAAGGGGAGGAGAGATGCTGGGGGACAAAGAGAGGGGGTGAGGGAGGGCTTCACCCAACCTGCGCCTACTCTGCATGAGCTAACAGAAAGAGTAAGATAAAAAAAACTCAAATGTACTCACATTGCAACTCTTTCACTTTCCGATACTGGCCCCTGGCGGGCAGGAAAAAACAGAGACAGGTCAATCCAGCAGAAAATGCAGAGGGGTTACAGAGTATGAAACGAAAAAGTGTCCCAAAAAAAAAAGGGTGTCCAAACTCGCACTGGAAGTCCGACGTCTCGACCAGTCTAGAATGTGATAGCAGAACAAAAGCACACCAAGCCTGAGCAACCAAAGCAGTCCTTCATCACGCCTCTCCAACACCTCCGGGAAAGCTACACTAAAGACGTGTTGCAAAAACAAAGTCGGACGTATTCACCAGTCCATAGATAGCACGAGAGCTGAACAAAAGCACACCGTGTCTGAGCATCCAAACCAGTCCTTCATCACGCCTCTCCCAAAACTTCAGGTCTTTGACAAATCTTTGACGCTTCACAAAACGTCTATGATGCAACTGTCCGAGCATCCAAAACTTGGATTCCAAACTTCTTCGGCAGCTGTCGTCTCACCTCTCCGAAATCTTGTCAGGGCTCTCCCTTGCGGCCGCCTTCTTCGCCAGCTGTCGTCGCGCGTAGCGGTTGAGCAAGTACAGAGCGAGGTAGATGAGGCAGCAGACGCTGGCGACGACACCGTACAAAACGAAAAGCGTCCAAAACTGCTCCGGACCGAGACTGGTCCCCAGCTGCACTGATGGTCCTGTGTCGCACGTGCTCGAACCCTACACACGGCCAAGGGAGAGGGGGTTGTTGGGGGGGAGGG
>SZWC01011051.1:65023-85529 GCA_023375785.1 Penium margaritaceum | reverse complement strand
CGTTGCTCCCAAAAGATGTATCCAATGGGCAAGCCGTATCTTTGTTGGATTTGTATTGAAATCTCTATATTCTTTGTGGACTTTAAGAGACCGTATTGTGCCACTTCACTGAAGCTAGTTTAGGTCACATCAATATCTTTGCAAGTTATTGTGATTGCTTCATTTCCTACCACTGGGAGAGTGGTTTTGGTAGTTCTAAGACTGTGCGGTCTTCAAAGTGAGTAAGTTAAACTCCTCCTTGTGAAATGGCATAGTTGAAGACTACATGTGTAGGTTTTGACGTGAGTGAGTGGAGGTCCCCCTTGTGAATTACCCTAAGGGATGCAATATCTGAAGGAGTGAGAGAACCTTCTTATATTTTTCACTTTTCCCCACCTACGAGAGAGAAATCAGATGTTGTTTATGAAGAGGGTTTAAAGAAAGTACCATCACATAGTTGCGAGTGTGTACTTCACCCAAAGAAAAGAGAAGGGATTGAACGGGTTGGAGGTGCATGCCATTGTTGAAGGCAAGCGTGTAGTCCACCCACAATCTTAAAGAAGGATCGTGAGGTACTTGAACTACCAAAGCCATGGCCGCTTGAGCTACTGGCTCATCCACATCCTTCAGTGGTCATCCTCTACAGGTAGTTCCTAAGGGAATGTGCAAGGGTGGTCTTTGATCCGCCACATGCTATGAAGGGGATCAGACGATTCCACCCCAATTCTATCATGTCATCGAGATGGGAAAAAGGTGGACGTTGAGGTGAGGACTACGTGACCGGTTGGGAGCAAAGTCTCAACTGCCTCTGAGGCTTGTCACAGTACACACTTGAAGTGGAAGATAGTCTGGAGCACATGGTTTTTAAGAGAACCGAGGGGCGTGAAAAGTCCTACAAGAATGTTGAGCAATAGGATCTCGAAGAAATTCTCGAAGAATTCTCGAAGGATCTCGAAGAAATCCTGCTCCGGAGCCAATAGTGGAAGAGGAACACCCTCCCAACATTGTGGATTGTGATGCCGATACCACGGATCATAAAAATTGGATTAAGCAGCAGTCAAGGACAAGATGGCAAGTGAAAAAAAATGTGATGATGGTGTAGCCAAAGAGGAGGAGTTTGAAAGTTCTATCAAGCTCGAAGCTAGCAACGTTATTGATGACAAGAGCGATGAGCAACAACTTGAGGACGATGAGTAGGTGACTGACAAAGAGGAACGCACTACCATCCCTGGACCAGTTGGAAGGCGTCGTGTCCCTTTTGTAGAAGACTCGGATGACAGGGAGGGGAAATCATCTCCAACTTAAAGCATCTTTGTTGAAGCTGCAAGACAGTGAAATACGATGCATCTGATCCACTCCTGATTGAGAAGGACAATCTCTGTCGGATGGGCCTTGCAGGCTCGTCAAGCATCCATTGCGCTTTCCTCAAAGCAATCCGCTTTCAAAAATCCAAAGAAGATGCAACAAGGCTTGAAGACAACCTGAGCTTCACGGATGAAGACATCATTGTGGAAATTGTTGGTGATATGTTACACAGTCATAAAAAGATGGTTGTCCCTTTCAGGAAAAACGTTAGCCACGCTCACGCAGTGAACCCAAAACTTTTAGAGGAGAATATCCAACTCCACAGAGAGCTTGTTGTTTCCCTACACAGTTCTAAAAAAAGAAACATATCCCGCGAGGTGCGAAAGGAAAAGCAGCATGGGATGGCACTGAGTTATGAGGAAGCAGCAGCGTATGCAACTAGAGAGGCGGGTGAATGTGCTTTTGAGTGCCAGAAAAAGATACGGGCGAAAACTTGCCATGGGAGCTCAGCCACCATCCAGTGCAACATAGTGCAATCTACCATGAGATTTGGGCCACCAGCAGCAAGCTTGACAAGTCGGTCCATGTTTTATTTTTCTGATAGATGTAATAGAAAGTCAAATGTGAACATGTGGCTGAAGGGACGCCAGACAGTTGAGAAAGGTTCCCTCATATGAATGGGGAGGATAAGGAATGTGGGTGGTGAACTGCAAATAGTTTGAGTAGCAAAGATATGGTTTGCAAAGAACCAAGAGGGAAGCTCCACATGGAAAGAGTTTAAGAAACCAATGAGAGAGTAGTTCTCTCACCTTATATGACTCGTACGCAACAAAGGTTGTGTTGGAAAACTTTATGCAGGGGATCTTGACCCTGAATCAACCCTTTACAACACGACCCAGTGTGTCCAGCCGTGACACTTAGCGGAGGAGGCAATAATTGCAAAGTTTCTGAATGGGCTGGCCAGTCAATTACTGAAGTTTCACTGCATTACATTCAATGACCACAAGCAATGGACGAGCTTGCGCGACAAAGTACGTTCTTGAGACGTTTAATGAGAACTCAGCCTTATGGGATACATCAAATTTAGTGCATACAACAAAGAAAGACACCACGAGCTTCCTTGGGAATGGCGGAAGAAAACACCCTTTCAATGGAAGAATTGGAAAACCCAAGAATGCTAGCTTCTAGGATCAGAAGCCTTGACAGAGTGAAACTTCCACCTGTAGGGAGTGCAATGAACCAGATCACATTGCATGTAATTACCTGCATCATCAGCAACATGGATATCCACCGGAACCAGTTTCCTGTCACAAACAAGGCAACAGGTCTCATGAATACTCAAGCCCACAAGGGATGCTGGGATACCAGCATGGTGGTACACATCTTGGTCAAGGCGTTGGTGGTGGAGCACCAGTGGATGCTCATGATGGGCAACACGCTGGATCCTGAGGGGATAACGGTGCTTTTGGACATGTGCTTGGACGGCAGCAGGGTCCAGCATTTGGAGCTGTGTAGAGGATGTGAGTGCGTGGATGACAGCATGGTCATGGACGACCTCATGGTCTAGACGAGGTTGATGGTTACGAACATCTCCTTATGGAACCACGTTAATTCCTGCAGATTTTTTGCAATCCTAGCAGTAGACACTGGTCTGCCCAGGGAACTTGGAGGCATGGATCTTGGGAGAGTGTTCTTGTTTCGGATAAATGTATAAAACGATTTGAGTTCTTATCATTGCAATGTTTTTTAACAATATTCTCATCTTTTGTGTAATCTTATCTCTTTACTCGAATAGTTTTTTTCCACAAATTTATGCCACAAAGGGGAATCTTAAAAATCGTTCTTGCCTTTTCATAGTCATAAAGGAAAACATAGCTGATATCATCAAAGAGGCACAACAAGCTCATGAGATGCAATCATTGAGCGCAGTCACAATTGTTGTGTACAAAAATGGGAGAGACACATCACAGTTAAAGTACTGGATGTTTTTTGCAACCTTTACACATGGTCATCAAATGTAGGAGAATGTGGATGATACAGTGGAACCACGTCAAATCTCCTATGCATACTAAAGCTACCACTTGTTGACAAAACCACTGATTAGCTTTTTTGTGCGGAAGGTTAGTGCAGGCATGACATTGTGGTTTTGAGGAATTCTGAAGAGAGTACCGGTCCGAATCCTTATGATGTTGGAGCGGAAGATTCATTTGTGAAAGCTGCATTCTTGAGTGCCATTGGTCTAAACTATACTCCTCGATAAAGAAATGTAGTGGTGGGTGATAAAGGTGAAGAACCAATCATCGGTGACTGTATGGTGTGGCTCTCCCTTGGAGGATTGAGCACAAGGATTTTTTCACAGTCCTTGACCTGATGGACCCATTTCTTGTTGTTTTGGGAGAACTGGGGCTGGTGAGCCACAAGGCAAAAATGGACTTTGAGTCCAAGAAGTAACAAGTGATGAAAGGACAATGGGAGATCACCATCTCGCCAATGCCTCAACTATAGAAACCAAAAAATCACACACTTATTACGTTGACAGTGATATACATAAAGCAGAGATTATGACAAGGATGTTGTTACTACTTGTCCACACTGAGAAAAACAGGAGAGCTTGTAAATGACATCCCATATCGCATCATTTCAAATTTTTATTGTGTGCTTCAAGAGCCCCCACATGGACTGTTGCCAGCAAGGGATGTAGGTCCAACAATACCACTAGAATCCAATGCAACACCATCTTTCAGAGGCATGTATCGGCTCAGTCCTATCCAGCAAAAAGAGAAAAAGGCACAAATTCAAAGAGCACATGTGCAAGGGATGGATGGAGCCAGGCTCATCTCCCTTTGGCGCACCAATCTGCTTTGTGAGCAAGAAGGATGGAGGGTTATGAAAACACATGGACTATCATGCACTAAACAAACTCACAATGGTGAATTTTTATCCATTTTCACAAATTGAGGACATCTTTGACCAGCTTCAAGGAGAAAAAAACCTCCTCGTCACTCGACCTCTCTTCAGGGCATCATCAGATCCAAAACATGGAGGAAGATGTACCAAAGACTCCCTTTTGTACACACTTGGAACACTATCAATTCTGTGTGCCATCTTCAGGTTGAAAAGCAAACCGGTAACATTTCAACCTGTAATGAGTAGTGTATTTTGTAAGGAGTTGGTGAATTTTTTGTTGGTGTATTCAGATGACATTCTCATCTTCCAGAAATCAGAAGAGGAGAACGAGAGGCATCTGCATGAGGTGTTGAATATTCTTTGAGAGAGCATTTTTTTTGGCCAAAATGAGCAGGTGAAAATTCACGCACAAGGAGTTTGAGAAATTAGGACATATTCAAAGTGGTGAAGTCATTTCTGTGGACCCTCGAGATCCAAAAGAGGTGAACAATGGATGGGCCCCTTGAATGTGGGCCAGATCAGATCTTTCATTGGCCTCTAAACTATTTAGATGCTTCATGATGGGCTACTCGACCTAGGTCAGCTTGCTCACAAGTCACACACAAAGGAAAATCACAAGGCATTAGATGGAACAGTACAAGACAGCTTTCATCAAAGTCAATGTGATGTTAGCTCAGCACCTGTGCTTTTCCTTCTTGATTCAAAAAAATAATGGACACTCACATGNCCTCGAGATCCAAAAGAGGTGAACAATGGATGGGCCCCTTGAATGTGGGCCAGATCAGATCTTTCATTGGCCTCTAAACTATTTAGATGCTTCATGATGGGCTACTCGACCTAGGTCAGCTTGCTCACAAGTCACACACAAAGGAAAATCACAAGGCATTAGATGGAACAGTACAAGACAGCTTTCATCAAAGTCAATGTGATGTTAGCTCAGCACCTGTGCTTTTCCTTCTTGATTCAAAAAAATAATGGACACTCACATGTGATGCATCAATTTTCGGTTTTGGAGCCGTCCTCATGCAGGATGGGCATCGAGTGGCATATCTGAGCCGATAGCTTTCTGATGCTTCAACACACTATATCCCAGGAGACCAAGAGCTCTTTGTAGCTGTGCACGCCTTCAAGATGTGGCGGAGTTACCTAGAGGGATCAGAAGGGCAGATCATGGTGGTTGTTGGCCATAATCCTCTTTTATGTTCCCAAACACAACCCAACTTGGCGAGACAGCATGCATGAATAAATACTTTAGCAGGTTCACTCTCACGTGACATTTATGGCCGGGCCACATCCATGTGGTAGATCCATTGAGTTGTAACCATCCCATGTGTGTGGCAATCATAGTGGGTTGCCAAAAAACCTCAAACCACACCTTTTCTATGGTAGCAACTATAGTGATCCCAAGTGCAAACCAATCTGTCCAACATCAAGACCACTCATTCAAGTGAACCCCTTTAGGAATCGGATTTCCATGGATTACACAGTCAAACCATGGTTCCAAGACTCTTGGAACATCAAGAAATACACTTTGATTGAGGCTGAGGGGCTATATTGGCATGGAGAACATATGTTGGTCCCAGATGTCAACAAGATTTGCGAGCAAATAGTGTTTGATTTCCATAACCCCCAAACAGCCAGGCATGGGGGTCCACAGAAAACAGGATACTTAGTATAGAGGCATTGCTAGTAGAAGCATTACGTCTACTCATCATATGGCATTGCTCCAACCCAGCTGTTGGAGCAATGCTGTATGATAGTATTGTGCTGACCTCCGCCTTTGGAACAAAGTACAACAACACAGCTCCAAGGGGGATTCTCCAACCATTGGAGCTACAAAACTACAAGGAATTTCCTCAGCCTTGTTGTTGCTGACGTGGTGACACTATCCAGTCAGCTGGCACACCAGCAAGAAAGCATGTGCAAGGGTTAGGCTATGGAGGCGCAAAAAGTATCATAAGCTCCGATAGCTCAGTAATGCATAAAAAAGTGACAGCATAGAAGTATTCAGACAAGTACCTGCCGCGGTGCACAGTGGGTGACGTACACAACGGCGTCAGTTTGCTAAAAAATTGGCCCAAAACCAGTGTTTTGGCCATGAATCTCACGCATGCATCCGTTGGCAACACCGTCTAAAGCTAGAGATGCAAACTCTTGAGCCGGATGCTAAAACTTGCCACATATAGGTCTAGTACCAATCAGTGGACACAAAAGACAAACATGAAAACTCGATCCAAGAGTCATTCAACTGAGTGAACTCTTGCGACTGCAGAAAAACTGCAAAGCACACTAGCATGTGAGATGTTCTAGCAGCTTTCTAGGAGCTGCTGGTGGATGAGATCACCAACCGTAGGTGCTCCAACACCATCTAGGTATGCATCAGGGACGTGCACGAGCATGGACACGGCCGAGTGGCCATAGTAATCTGTACAGACAGTCGAGGACGGCTCACATCACAACTCTCCCCCATGACCCAATGGTATGCATGTCCATACGTGTGTAGGACTGACACAGGTGCGCAACAAGATGCTCAATAGTCCATACTCATGCACCCCACTCTGAGCTACCCTCAGGCAAGGGGAAGAACCCAAAGGAATGAATGACCAGCAAGAAATTTGCACGTGCCACTTCCTTCAAGGTCAAGAAGTCAGCCCGCTATACATCCCTGCCGACCCTTACAACGGCAATCACCTCTCGCTCCACATGATCACGCATAAAATACTGGAATATGCTTTGTGTGTTCATAGAACACACTAGAGTTTTTTTCAATGAACAAACAACTCCTCGGGAACCATCGTGATCTTTGTTGATGTCAATGAGGCTGATGAGGTTGGTAAGTCAGCTGCTACCACTTTCGCTTCTTCAATTGGCTCAAGATGTACGAGCCACACACAAGCTCCTCATCGTACGAAGTGGTCGGCCACGCTGAGCGATATCTGCTGCAAAGGTTGTCGCTTCTTGGTCGATGCGGCTTCCTTTGTTGCTTCCACCTCTGCTGCTCCCACTGTCATCTTCTACCCAACGCGCGGAAGTTGTCGTTTGGCACCGTCGATTTCCACGTAGACGTTGTCGCTGCTCTAATCAACCTGCGGATTGTGATGGTACAAGAAATCTCGTCCGAGAATGATTTTTTGACCGTTACATCCTACAAGTCTCCTACTTGTAGTCGTAGTGGTTCTCGGAGTGCATCTGCAATCTCCCATCGAAAAAATTTCTTTGAAACACTCCCAATTCAATTTGCAAACCCAGCTTTTGAAGCCATATAGTTGCTTACAAAACTGTGAGAAGCTCCTCCATCCAATAATGTTGGTACCATTCTGCGACTCTTACAACCTTGGGATTGAACTTTTAGCAGTATCACCGGTTGATTTTCCTCGTCCCCCTAATCAAACTTTGTGATCTTTGAAAACCTCTATGGCATTGTGAGCCGTTCAGATGGAAGATCGTTTGGCGTAGATCGCTCCTCTCAGACAAGAGTCACGCCTGTCACTTCTGCCCTTTGTTGCTTCCCAACTCATTTTTCGGTGACTTCTCCCCCTTTTTGGCCTGCTGCTTGCTTCGGCAGTTGCGAGCGATATGTGTGATGTTTCCGCATTTGTAGGAGTTACCCGTGTCTCTCCTGACAACGGCGTCCAATTCCATCGGAGTCGAGGAGTCCCCTAACAGACTTTTTCCATTCCACGATAACTGTGGTTCGGAGGTCGCCAGCCGTAGGATTCCTGGATCCAAGAAACATTCCTGGTGTTGCAATCATTTTCAGTAAGTTGTTTTGGATGTTAAAGATGGCGATCGCTTGCTGGAAGTCTGCTTTCAGGCCATTGTTGTCATGAAAACAGAACTCATTGGGGGTGATGTCTGCACCAGCAATGATCTCGTGGAATCTCCGTGTGTACTCTGTCATGCTAGATTGCTGACAGAGACGCTGGAGCTTGTACTGAGCGGCATACTTCTCGTTCAGCTATCCAAAGCATGTGAGCATCACGCACGAGATCTCGTTCTAGTTGCTTGGCGGCGTCAGCGCGTCTTGCTATTGCGGGTTGATCAGCTCCAATTGTAGAACGCTTGCAGTTGGCTATACAAGACGGGCGCGGTTGGCCGTTGATGAGGCCTCGTCGGTCCCCTGCTGTTGTTAGATGGCCTTTAGGTTAGACCACCAACGTAATGCCATGCCACGCAAAAACGCGGCAGTGAGGTCAATCTTCTTTCGATCGTCGTTGATCCCAGCAGCGGTGAAGTACACCTCCATACTTGTCAGCCACATCCGAACCATTGATCCTTCTAGATTTGCAGGATCAAATAGTTTAGGCGGGGCAAGGCAAATCTTGGATTCCTTTGAGAATTAGGTATTTCTCTTGAGAATCAATGCCTCTTGTGCACTTGCGTTGCAAAGAGCTTCCATCGCAACATTGAGTTGTTGGAGAAGATGGTTCTTCATTCCCTCGAGCGTGGAGATATTGTTTGCTAGTTCCTCATTGATCCGGGCCTGTCGTCCGGTACCACCTGTCGTCGTCGAGGCTTTTGGTAGGAGCGGCTGGGTTACTGCCGTTGGATCTGTGACCAGGTTGGTTGTTGGAGCCGCCATGTTCAACCCAGCTGCCGCATAGCTTGCCACGCTGGCATTCGCTACCGCTTCAGTGTTTGCGTGCGTAGGCACATTCTGCTCCTCCATCGCTGAAGTCATCGCCAAAGACCCGCTGCTGGTCTTTCGATGCACTCGTTTGCTTCACGTCGTGGTCCCTGTGAAGGCTTGATGTGCGAGATGCAGTGAAGGCTTATGCAAGGTAGTCCTGCCGATGGGTAAAGTAGTCAAATGCCTCTTTAGTACCGCTGCACTCTCATACCAAGTGCCATGCCGACCGGAGCATAGATGGTGAAAAGGTAGAAGTTCCGAGGCAAAACACGGTTGAGAATTTGCAAATTCTGAGAAACTTATAGTTAATGGTAAGTGTACTTTAATGACAAGCGTTGAAATGATCAAACAAATGTTTACAAGTGTCAAGCTACAAATGAGACTTAGTCCGGGTTGTCGAGTCGATTGTTGAGCGACATGAACACGAACTCCCGATAACCCTACCACCTCAACGTGACATCAACCAACTCATCAAGCTGAAACCAGGCAGCCGACCCACAGTTCGAGGAGCCTATTGGATGAGCGATCGCGAGCTGACCGAGCTAAAAATAAAACTCAACAAGATACTCGGTCAAGGGTTCATCAGCCCATCCACATCACGATATGTTGCACCAGTATTGATTACAAAAAAGAAAACTGGCAAAATGCCAATGTGCGTGGACTACCAGGCCTTGAAGGATGCTACCATCAAGAACCGTTACCCTCTTCCCCAAGCCGACAAACTATTTGACCAACTTCGAGGAGCTCGAATCTTCATCAAAATTGACCTGCGCACCAGTTATCACCAGATCTGTGTGGCAGACAATGACATCAAGAAGACAGCATTCAGAACATGCTACATGCATTTTGATGATGCCGTGTGGAAGTTCATGGTGGCGAAGAACAACATTTTCCTTCCATACATTGACGATTTTTTCGTGGTGCACCTCGACGACAATTGGTGTACAACGAAGGAGGAGGAGGAGCACAACGGACATCTTCCAAAAGTTCTCCAAGTTTTGCAAAGAATCTTGTTTTTAACTCTCAACGTGCAGCTTTGGTCGCCGTTTGATCGAGTTTTGAGGTCACACCATCAACTGTGTAGGGATCACCATGGATCCAAATAAATGGCAGCAGTTGCTAATTGGTTGACACCGACCAATGTCTAAGACATTCAAGTTTTTCTTGGCTTCTCGAATAGCTACTGGTGTTTTGTACAGGATAACTCCTGAGTGTTAGCGCATCTCTCTGATCTTAACAAAAAAGAAAACGAGTGGCGGTGGGGAGACAACAAACAAGAAGCGTTTACCGTTTTGCGAGATGCTTTGACCTCAGCGCCAGCCCTACGATTGGCAGATCCAACGGTTGACTACGTTATGGCTACAAATGCCTCCAATCAAGCCATTGGCGCGGTCCTCCTACAAGATCATGGCAACGGGGAGCAACCGGTCACATACATGTCAAAAACGTTTTGTGGACCGGAACTCAACTCCGTCGTACACAAGAAGGAGATGTTGGCAGTGGTGCATGCATTCAAGATATGGCAGTCTTATCTTGAATGCCGCCGATACAGTATACGCACACACCACCATACGCTATAATATTTTAAGACATAGCCGAAATTCAGTCGACGTGAAACCCGATGGATGGAGTTCCTCTAATCCGGGTTCGACTACAATATCGAGTATCGACCGAGAAAAATCAACCCAGTAGACACACTCAGTCACCGACCGGATCTAATGGATGCGGCAGCAACACCTCAGCTGCAACGAGATCCGCATCTCGAGCAGTTGTTCACACGAGGCTACGGCCAGCATGGCGGATACGACAAGACAAAATTCTGGTATACGCACCTTAGTCACGACTACAATTCACTCGCCAAGTGAACGAACGAACCAACGTCGAACTTCGTCCCATGCTGCTCGAGGAGTGCCATGACACCGGCACAAGGGATGCTTCGAAGAAGACAAGACGTTGAAAAAGCTGGCAAAAAACTACTGGTAGGATAAGATGCAATCCGACATGGCCAACTTCTGCAGATCTTGCTGCCCGTGTCAGCAACAAAAACGCCGTCGCACGAGGCCACTCGGACTTCTGCAGCTGCTCCCCATTCAGGTGGAACTGTGGACCAACATCTCCATGGAATTTGTCACTAGACTACCGGTCACACCCGAGGGATATGAAGCAATCCTTGTGGTGGTTGACAAGTTTTCTGAAATGTCTCATTTTATTCCGACGGCAACCACAGTCACCGCCAAAGGAACAACACGGCTATTTCTAAACAACGTCGCAGGGCTACACAATGTGCCAAGAACCATCACGAGTGACAAATAAGGACAATTCACCAACCATTTCTAGTGAGAGTTGAGACCCGCCGCAGCAGTTGGATACAGCTTTCAACGGCATTCCATCCTCAAACAGATAGCCAAACCAAGCGGACCAACCAGATTCTCAAACAACTCCTCCGAACATTATGTGAACCACACGGGGTGGATTGGAAAGCAAAACTCCCGACTGCCAAAATCGCATATTATTCGGCATCTCCACTGCAACGGGTAAAACTCCGTTCAGAGTGTTGTATGGCAAACTTCCGGCCACACCAGCCGGACTTCACAGCCAAAGAAGCATTCTAGCAGTTGATTTCCAACGCCGCAAATTCTCTACCATTTGGGATTAAGCACGGAAAATACTCGCAAAGACACAAGTGGCGATGAAACGAGCAGCAGACTGACAATGTGTTCAACGCGGGCAAAAAATTCCTCTCCAGTTCTGCAAACATCAAAATTTGTGGAGCCGACTGTTCAAAGCTTAAACGCCGATGGTTGGGACCATTGGAGATCAAGCGCATGCAAACCCCTGTGGTTGTGCGACTCAATTGTCAAGTGGCACAACTATGACGCCGCGCATAACAGTTGGAAACCGTATGACAACCTCCGCAACGTCGATCATTTAATCAACAGATTCTACCAATGTCACCGAGCCCCATCTGTACGCGCGTCGGGATGTTGCAGCTAAAAAGGAGAGAAGTGTTATGCACCAGACGTACACAAGTCCCTAATCTTTCCGAGTGGGAATTTCTATCATTACAAAAATAGCCCACCACATAGTGAGACCTCAACTTTAACTCCGATGGTCGAGGGAAGTTCGGCAAACTGCCCTCGTCCTCCGGCAAACATTCTCACACTTTCCAACAACTTCGACCACTTTCAAGAAACATCAACAAAAGTGACACGACTTTCAGGCCCACTTCTCAACACGTTGACAGATATCGAAGTTTATGAAGATGCATCTCGCATCTTCACTGTCGATCTTCGAATCCCCCTGATTCCTCTTCATAGCTTCTCAATCCGACCACTCACGACGCGACTCCACACGTGTAGCTCAATCATCAACTCGACGACCCCGACTACATTTTATTTGTAACTCGGCACTTGTATACATGTGTTAGATCATTTTGACACTTTTCATCAAAGCACACTTACCACTAATTATAAATCGCTCAAGTGTCCTATACTCTCAACCGTGTATTGTCTCACAAATTCTACTTGTTCCCCATCTACCCTCCGTTCAGCATAACTATGAGTGGCTATAGTTTGTTATGCCGAACAGAGCGCATATGGTGAACAAGTAGAAGTTGTGAGGCAGAACATGATAGAGAATTGGGAACACTTGATCAATTCATGACAAGCAGTACATGTACTTCAAGTGTCATAATGGTCAAACATATACATACAAGTGTCGATTTACAAATAAGGAAGAGTCGGGGTCGTTGGGTTGATTTTCAAGCGATGTGTGTGGAGTCGTGTCGTGAGTAGTCGGATTTGAGAAGCTCCACCGAGAAGTTGGGGGGCTTCAAGGATCGACGGTGAAGATGCGAGTTGCATCTTTCTCAATTAAGATATGTCTTGATGTGTCAAGAAGTCGACCAAAACTGTCATGATACTTTTCAGAAACTGGGGTGCAGTTCCAACGTGGCCCAACTGGTCTTCTGTGCTCATGTCTATTTTTTGTGCGGGTGGTTCTGAGTCTAAGCATTAGCTTTTTGGTCGCCTCACGCTATGTTTCTGGAAGTGGAAGACAGTTGCGAGACAATCACTTTTGCGAAGGGAAGAACGCGATTTTTCATTTTGTTTTTAGACATGGAAATGATCTGAGTATTTTTAGGGCTAGTCATGAGCTCTCCAACGCATCAAACCGTGTGCAATTCGGATCACCATAGCTGCCGCTACGTCAGCTGAAGCGCAGCACCCCAAATCAGCCGCTCAGTCGGCGGTGCGCAGGACGTCGCTTGCCCAGACGCCCTCACACATCAAGAACCCATCAAAACACCATTCCGGAGGTGCAGATGTCCCTACGTGTAGCGGCGGTGCTCCTCGCGCCTTTGGGGTCTGTTTCGATGAGTTAATCATCGTGTTTGGTGATGGGGATTGATGTGGTTTGAAACCTGTTCGCGGACCTGCAGTCAGAATATTGACTTAGTCCCCAAAAAACAAATTGTGCTACTGAGTTTCGGACTCCGAGCCAGGATTTTGGCCCTCAGTAACAAACTGCACTCCTGAAATCCGGCGGATCATCCACCGGACGCCTCAGCAGCTCTTCCGGAGCAAAATCCCCAGATGGCATTTTGTTACTCGTTCTGGTCAATTTTTCACCGGAAAACGAACCGCGGCTGGCTCCCAGAGCCGCCGCGCACACCCCAACTTTGGAAGCCCATATCTCCCTCGTTTTTTCCGATTCCGGTGAAACAACTTCCACCGGATTCAGCGACTTGTCAAATTTCAAGGGCAATTCTCCATTGTAGGATCCGAGCAATCCTTGAGTCGCCAGATCCAATGATGAGGAATTTTCTCTCTCTTGCAGCTCGGTGGCGCCTCCCGTCGCCGCACTTGGGCATGCAGAGGGGCATTTTTCCACATTCTCCCCCTTGTACCTGCCATGCCCACTGATCCCGCTTGATCTCACTCGTCTTCCGCTGCGCCCTCCAGCCCATCATAGCTGGTCATCCCAAGTCCCGCCACGATCAATGCGTGCCGGTCCACGGGTTGCACTTTGGTCAAGCAATCCGCAAGCATGTTGTGCGTGCTGCAGTGCTGCACCACCACGTGTCCCTTTTCAACCATATCCCATGCGCAGTTGAAACACACGTCGATGTGCTTTGTCCTCCTGTGCTGCCTCAACATGTTGGTCAGTGAGATTGAGCCGGTGTTGTCCTCTTACACCACCGTAGGCTCCTGGTGCGGCACGCCCGGCTCCCCTAGCAACCTTCAGAGCCACACCGACTCCTTGACCGCCTCGGCCAGCGCGATGTACTCTGCTTCCACTATGGAGGTGGCAACACATTCTTGCTTTCTGCTACACCATAAGACCGTTGCACCAGCAAGAAAGAACACGTAGCCGGATGTGGACTTCTGCTTGTCCACATTGCCAGCGTATTATGCATCCGTATAGCACACTAGACGCAAAGGGTCCGCCCGCCCCTTGCTGTCGAACCTCAAGCGCGCATGTCACGTTGCTTGCAGGTAGCGGAGGATGCCCTTGACCGCCTGCCAGTATAGTGGCCCTAGATCGGCCACGTACATGCTCACTTGACCCACCGCGTAGGCTAGGTCCGGCCGTACATGAGGTTGCCCACCGCCTATTGGTAGGGCACCCCTGCCATATCCTCCCGCTCTTCGTTTATTTGCGCCACCATTGCCGCACTCAGTTTACAGGTCGTGGAGACCAGAATGCCGACTGGTTTGTAGTCCTCCATGCCGTACCGCTTCAGAACCTTGGCTACGTATTTGGCCTGCCCCAGCTCAAGCGTGCGCCCCCTCCGGTTCTGCCTGATGCTCATCCCAAGATAGTACTCCAGCTCCCCCATGTTCGACATCTGGAATCTGTTGCTCAGCTGCTCTTCCAGCCACCGTAGGTTCAGCACATCCGTCGAGTACAAAATCAGGTCGTCCACGTAGAGTGCAACAATTTGATGGAGCTGTTTGTCGTGCCGCAAATACACGATCCGCTGCAATCCGATTCACAGCGCTTGAAGCCCAGTTGTGCCATGAAGCTGTCCATCTATTGGTACCAGCATATGGGCTATTGTTGTAGCCCATACAAGGACTTCCGCAGCTTACACACCTTGCCCTCAGGCGCCGTCATCCCTCTGGCACCTCCATGTAGATCTCTATATGTATGATGCCATTGAGTAAGGCTGTCTTAACATCCATTTGGTGGAGCTCAATGTCCTTCGCGGCCGCCACTGCAAGGATCACCCAAATGCTTGTGAATTTGGCAACAAAAGCAGAATTCTTATCGTAGTGCTTGCCCTTATGCTGTGTGTATCCCTTCGCCACCAGACGCACCTTGTATTTGTCAACCCCATCTTCCTTTGTGAACTTGGTCTTAAAGACCCACTTCAAGCTGATGACCTTGGCATCTTTTGGCTTGTCAACCAGCTCCCACGTATCATTTTCCGTGATGGACACCAGCTTTGATTTGATGGCTGAGTCCCATTGAACCCCTTTGGGCCGTGCAAGTGCCTCTTGCACGGTTGTCGGCTCCGTTGATGCAGCCAACATGGACCGCGTCATGCCTATCCATCGACCGGTGCTTGTGTCGAAGCTTCCCCGCTTTTCGTTGCCTCCCGCTATGGCGCGGTAACTTTGGTGGCGCATCGTTGCTCTACTGCGATCCCTCTGACTCAGCATGCTTTGGTGAATCATCAACCGGACGGCTCTCCAAGGATCTCTCCCGCTCCAGCAAAACATCGCCCGAACGACCGGCGTGTCCGGTGGATTTTCCACCAACGCCCGATGCACACTCTGTTGGGAGTGTGCGCCTTGGCATCCTCGGTGCCTCATCCGTCGGATCCTTCCGGTGGATCTCCTCATCAGCTTGATATTCATCGGAGTCCTCCGTGTTGGCTGCCACCGCTGGTGCACCTTAACGCTCTGATGCCGCATCCTCAACTTCGGCGTCCGCCAGCTCCTTCTCATAGTCAAGGAGCTGGAACCACTCCCCGCATTTAAAGAATCCACCATGCACGCGTCGTTGCTGCTGATGTAGCTCTGCTGCTCATCGAACTCGACATCTTGGCTGCGGATTACTTCTTCCTTGCACATGTCGTAGAGCCTCCATGCCTTATGCGTACTCTCATAGTCAAGGAAGAGATACGAATTTGCCCACAACTCCAACTTGCTGTCGTGCCTCTGCGTAGCCTACACCATCGCGTGCGCCTTGCACCTGAACACTTTCAGGTGTGCCAAACTTGGCTTGTGCCCACTCCAAACCTCCTACGGTGTCTTCCAGCCGCTCCTACCCTTCAGGACTGCTGTAGGAGTGAGGTTGATGGTGTAGCTCGCCGTACGCATAACTTTCGCACACAAACTTTGCAGTTATTCTGCATCCACCAACATGCCCCTCACCATGTTCAGCAGCGTTTGGCTAGCCCACTCCGCCAGGCCATTTGACACAGGCGAATACGACATAGTTTGTTCCCATTTTATGCCCTGCTACTTCATCCACCCGCTACAGCCCACGTACTCTTTGCCGTTGTTGCTGTGTAGCGCTCTGACCTTCCGTACAGTCTGCCTCTCCACCGCGGCAACATACTCCTTCAGCCAGTCCAGGACCTTACCTTTTCGCTTCATGAAATACAGGTAGAGTTTTCTGTAGTAGTCATCTATGAAGGTGACAAAGTAACACGCACAGATCTTTGACGCCATCATGAATGGTGCGCACACGTCGTTGTGCACGACCTCCAGCAGGTCTGAGGCATGATTCACCTTCTCGTTGAACGGTTTGCACCGCGCCTTGCCCAAAATGCAAGGCTTGCACTTTTTGTGCTTTGCTGCATCTGTCGCTTCTTCCACACCATCGATGACAAGGCCGTGTACCAGCTCACGCTTCGCCATCTCCTTCGCGACTACGAGTGAATAATGCCCCAGTTGTCGGTGCCACAGCTCCAGATCAGCTCCCCCTTCTTTGGCCACGTTGACGGTGCGTTCTTGCAAGTCTGCTTAGTCTGTCGTCGTAGGGATCACCTTGGTCTCCACAATATAGAGGCCTCCCTCACGCTTAGCCTCCAGGATGGGCTCGCCGCCACCGTCCTTCCGCACGACTGCCCCTCGTCTCTTGACGAGCACCTTGTACTCCTTATCAGTCAGGCGGGTGACACTTAGAATGTCAGCCAAGCCGGGTACCTGCTGCACGTCCTTGATGACACGCTGCACCCGCTTCCACCAACCTCCACCTCCACATCCACGTCTCCTTGGCCAGCCGCCGGCTTGACCTTGTCGTTCGCGACCACCATGGATTTGCTGGACTTGGTGTAGTTGATGAACCCGACCTTCTTGCCCTGGGTATACTCCTCTGCTCCGGAGTCAAGGCATTGCTGGTTGGCCTTCTTAAGGTAGTGGTTTTGACTACCGTTGAGGAGCGCCTTCTTGCCATTGGCATCTTTGCCATCGGCCTTTGCCTCCTCGGTGCACTCACGGGCCCAGTGGCCCTCCTTGCCCCAGTTATGGCACGCACCTTTCTTGGCGCCCTTCTTACCGCCGCCATGTCCGCCACCTCCCTTGGCCCTGCTTCCGCCACCACGCGTTTTGGTGACGAGGGCCGATGAGGCCGCCGAGGACTCCTATAAGCTCCGTCGCCTTGTTGTAGATGTACTGTGCAACTGCGCCATATGTGAGCTTGTCCTCTGCCCATCCTCCCAAGACTGTAATGAGAGGGGTCCAACTATCAGGAAGGGCCATGAGGAGGGCCATCGCATGCAACTACGTGTCGATCTTCCACCCCATGTCGTTGCAGAGTGAGGCGAGAAAATCAATCTGCTGCATGGCCCTGATGACATTATCTCCCTCCATGATTCTCACCATGAGGAAACGCTTCATTGCAAAGATTTTGTTTGCAAGCAACTTGCATTGATGGATGGCACACAATTTTTCCAAGCCTTGGCTGCCAGCTTGCAGCCCTATAAGTGGCCCCACTACGACTCGGCCGTCGTGGACACCCTCCGTGTTCTTCTTTGCGAAGGCCTCCTTTTATGCTTTCGTCGTCATGACTTCGTCGAGGACTTACGTTCCCTTCATGACCACCAGCGGCCCCTTATGCGTGAGGTGCAGCTCAAAGTGCCATCTCCATAGCCCGTAGCCGGGGCCACCTGCATGCTTTTGGATGGGCTGCGTCTCCTTTTCCACCATTTGTACAATCGTTGATTCTGGGACCTCAGAGCTTGATGGCGATGTCATCCCCGATGACAATCCCGTCCGCAACGAAAGCCGTGAGCGATTATAGACCGGTCAAAGGGTTGTGGGCCCATAACCCTTTGTCAGTAACTGGGGTGCAATTCCAACGTGGCCCGACGGGTCTTCCGTGCTCACGGCTATGTTTTGTGCAGGTGGTTATGTCAACCGGCCTGAGGCAAACGGACTAGAAAACAGGGCCGAAACAATAGCACCTGCTGTCCGCTCCTAGCATTTCAGCTAGGAAAAGATATCACCCTCAGGATCACGGTTCCACACTAAGCAGTTCCTAGGAAATCACTTGCTAGCAACTGTGTCCACTTAGCACTTGGTCACTTTCGAGCGAGGTGCTAGTCAAAGACTAACTCCTGGGGCTTAGACCGACCAGTGTCTTCTTTATACTATTCCTTAGTTGGACAACTCTTTGAGGAGAATCTAAGGCCAGATTGTGAAATTAGAATGAGGAATGAGCCTGGTACATCTAGTCCTAGGCCTGGCTTCTAAGGTGTGTGTGTAGTGGCACTTTTGGGGTGGTCACTCCACAGCACCTCACCAGTCCGCTAATTGGCCATCCACTGACCGCCAAGTGGCGCACTCTTCTCAAACATGGAGAAATGTCTAAGAAGTTTCCCCCAGTGTAGGAAGGTCAAAAAAAACTCCTGCGCACATCAAGGCTCGATTGTAGGATCTGTTGTCCCTAAGTCCAACATGCTCTCCGTTGCGCTACACTTCTGGTGTCTCGCTTGGACTTGCACCACGAACAAGGTTTGGGGGACTTACTCCAAGGGAGCAATGCATGCCCAACCTGTCCGTCAAGCCATAGCAATGACCATGGGGCATAGGAGAAGAACAATCTCTCCCTTGCACCTTAGGCCACATGCTGTGGTAGTTTTCTTTGGCATGAACCTGTAGCTCTAGGTTGTGTTTGTGCACGTCAACTTTCTGCATCTTTAGTTCTCATCTCTTGCATCCACCATGCCGACTCCTCAAGTACCTGCAACATGCAAGTTGCTGTCTAGCGACTTTGTCAAGAAGTCCGCAAGCATTTTCTTGGTTGCGACGTGCTCCAGTTCCACAACACCCTTGGCAACAAGGTCACGTGAGTAGTGGTACCAAATATCAATGTGCTTTGTACGCCGGGAGATCATGTCATCCTCTGTCATTGCGATGGCACTTTGGTTGTTGCTGCGAATGACGGTTGCTTCCTGGTGGTGCTTTGATCTCATCAAGCAAACTACGAAGCCACTGTGTTTCCTTGCACACTTCGGGAGTGCAATGTACTCCGCCTCAGCAGTAGAATGCGAGATCCAATCCTGCTTCCTGCTTGCCCACAAGACCACACCACCGTTGAGAAGACAGAAAAACCCTGAGGTGGACTTCCTGTCATCAATCCGTCCTCCCCAGTCCGCGTCAGTGTAGCATGTCAGTCGCAACAAGTCTTATCCTTCTAGACCTCCAAACCGAAGTCCGACGTGCCGAGTCTTTTTGAGGTAGCGAAAAATCCGCTTCACGACTTGCCAATGTTCTGGCCAAGGGTCGGCCACAAACCTGCTCACCTGACCCACTGCATAAGCAATGTCAGGTCGCGTTCCCACCATTGCATACATGAGACTCCCAACGGCGGACTGGTATGGAATGATTTGCATCTCCCGCCGGTCTGCCTTGTTGCTTGGTGACATGGAGGAGGAGAGCTTGCAGTCGGAGGGCATGGGGGTGCTGACGGGCTTGCAGTCCTCCATGTTGTAGTGCTTCAAGAAGTCCATGATGTACTTGGTCTGGTTGAGCTCGATGGTGCCTGCTTTGCGGTTGTGGTGAATAGCAATCCCGAGGTATTTCTCGAGAGGTCCCATGTCCTTCATCTTAAATCTGCTGGCAAAGCTTTTCTTGAGGTCCGTGAGGGCCTCCTGCGAGATAACACATTACAAGATCATCCACGTACAACGCCACAAGTAGCAAGCCACGTTCGTCCTCCCGCACATAGACGCTGGGGTCATTCTTGCAATGTGCGAAGGAGATCTCAGCCATGAAGCTGTCCATCTCCTTGTACCAGATCCGTGGGGCCTATTTCAGCCTGTACAACGCCTTCACCAGCTTGCACACCTTACCCTCGGGTGCTTGGACACCTTCCGGTACCTCCATTAGCACCTCCTTGTTGAGCTTCCCATAAAGAAAGGCTGTCTTCAAATCCATCTGGTGGATCTCAAGGTCTTTGGCAGCAGCAACAGCAAGCATGGACCTGATTGAGGCAAATGTGATAACCGGTGCAAAGGTCTCGTCGTACTCAGACCCTGCGCGTTGTGAGAATCCTTTTTCCAAAACTCTTGCTTTGTACTTGTCGATGCTGTCATCTTGCTTCCTCTTCAACCTGAGCACCCACTTTGAGCCCACCACGTGAGCGTTAGCGGGTCTGTCCACCAGCACCCATGTGCCATTTTCTTCGATGGACGCGAGCTCGCTGTCCACCGCCTCCTTCCACATG
>SZWC01011051.1:46442-64745 GCA_023375785.1 Penium margaritaceum | reverse complement strand
AGAACCGCGGTGGAAGCTTTGCATCAAAGAGCATGGTACGCACCATACCGAGGATGGTCTCATTCATCCGTTCGGCAACACCATTGCTCTGCAGCGTGTAAGGCGTTGTGGGCTGGTGGTTGATCCCATGTTGCCACAACCAGCCCTTGCATGCCTCGTATTCTCCGCCATTGTCACTCTGCATCGCTTTGACTTTCTTTCCAGTCTGCCGCTCCACCATGGCGACAAACTCCTGCAACTTTTCTCTGACCTCTCCCTTTGTTTTGAGGAAGAAGATCCACACCTTGCGGTTGTGGTCGTCTATGAAGGTCAGAAAATACTTGCTACCACCGTTTGACGCCGTGCCAAAGGGTCCGCACACATCGGTGTGAATCAGGTCAAGGGCTGGTTCTGTGCGGCGACCATTGCGCTCAAAGCGCGTTTGCTTAATCTTGCCTTGGAGGCAAGGTTCACACAGGCTGCCACACCCAACCGCATCCTTCTTGCAACCATCCATGCCACGGACCAGCTGTTATTGCTGGATGACTTGGAGCGTGCTGTTTGCAACATGCCCAAAGCGTCTATGCCACAGATCAGTGTCTTCGTCCTTTGCTGCAGAGGGTGCTTTTTCAGTTCTTGTTGGTGTGCTCTGCTGCGCTGGTGCCGAGACCACTGCCTCCGTTGCACCCGCATGACCGTTGTCTTCCGAGCTCTTTGCTGCCGTTGTCTGCAATACATAGAGCCCGTCAACCCTTGGAACCTGTGCCACGAGATCATTGTTGGCGTAGAGGACCTTGGTGTCCTCGTTCCTGGCAATGACCGCCTTCTCTGCGTGAACACCACCGTCATGTTGTTGTCCGTTTATTACACGGACAGAAGGTTTGCCGCAAAGGAGGGCATGTAGACCATGTCACGTAGCCGTAGATCCTTCTCTCCACCATTAAGGCTGATGCTCACCAGCTTGTCTCCCACGCCCTTTGCGTTCACGACGCTACCGTTTGCACATCTGAACCGCTGATTGGTGGGGTCGATGGAGACAAATCCAGCCTGGTCGTTGCTGGAGTGATGATCGGTGCCGGAGTCGAGCCCGAAAGCTCCTGGCCTGAGCAGCGCCGCTCCTTTTGCCGGAGGCATGCTCTGTGCCATCATGTTGGTGGCTTCTTGGCCACCCTTTTTGCTGCCTTTGTTCCCACTGCTTCCGCCTTCTTCCTTCTTTGGCGACCTGCACTCTCTTGTCCAGTGCCTAGGTTTGCCGCACTTGCGGCAGTCGCCCTGTTGCTTGGGAGCCTTGCCGCCATTGTTGCCTCCGCCGCCACCGCTTCCGCTTGCGCCTTTCTGACCAGAGGCTAACCCTTTGCTCCTGCAGCCACCGTAGCGAGCGGCATGGGCTGAGAAGTTAGCCTCACTTCCGCTGCGACGCATGGCCTCGTTTCGCACGTACTCGGATACTGCCGTGTACGTCAGGTCATCCTCCTTCCAACCGCCCATGACGGTGATAATTGGGCTCCAGCTCTCCGGTACCGCCATGAGGAGGATCATGTCTTGCATGTTTCCGTCAAGGTCCCAGTTCATCTGGCGAGCCTCGCCAAGGAGTCCTTCAAAATCCAGTAGGAAATAGGGGATTGATTTACCCTCATTCACCCGCATTCTGATCAGCCGTTGTAGGATGAATGATCTGTTTGCAAGGGAGGTGAACTGGTGCACGCGCTTGAGCTTGTTGTAAGCTTCGGAAGCCAGCGTGTACCCGGCAATTATGGGAACATACTTCTTAGCAATCGCATTGCTGAGGAATGACATGACAGTATCATTCTGTTCCATCCATGCCTCATGCTCCGGTGAGCCCACCGCGGGAACCTGCTCCTTTCCCTTCAAAAGCTTGATGAGGCTGCGCACTTTTGTTGCCAGCTCAAACTGCCATCGCCAAAGGGGGAAGTCAGTCCCCTCGAAAATGGGGATTCCTCCCAGGGGTCCGAGACCTTGCGGTACTGACGTAGCACTCACATTTGCTCCAGTGGTCTGCCCTATGGTAGCCACTGTTGAGCTTGAGGACTGCCGTGCGGCAGCCCCCACTCCTCCTGATGGGTCAACCATTTTTGTTGCCCTTGTCTGCTTCCCACGTCTCTGATGCGTTGAGGCCGATGTAGGCTGATGTTAGCTGATGTCTGCTACCGGTTTTAGGATGCAGATCCGTTGCTTACCCCTCCAGCCGATGTTCACCTGCAGACAGAGAATATATCTACACCAACACACCCAGGGTCTTGCCACCAAGGGCAGAGCTTGTCCTGGTTGGGACACAAGGGTCGTGCCTCCAAGGGCAGAGCTTGTCCTTGGTCCCTGTGTGCTGAGTGCAGACCAAGCCGTTGGAGCTGATGAAGTTGATGGAGCTGATGGAGCTGATGGAGCCGGCGTTTGCTCCTAGAGAGAGCGTACCAGAGTTGAGCGAAGCGTGCCTTACAACTGGTCAGTGTGGGCCCATAACCCTTTGTCAACCGGCCTGAGGCAAACGGACTAGAAAACAGGGCCAAAACAATAGCACCTGCTGTCCACTCCTAGCATTTCAGCTAGATATCACCCTCAGGATCACAGTTCCACACTGAGCAGTTCCTAGGAAATCACTTGCTAGCAACTGTGTCCACTTAACACTTGGTCACTTTCGCGCAAGGTGCTAGTCAAAGACTAACTCCTGGGGCTTAGACCAACCAGTGTCTTCTTTATACTGTTCCTTAGTTGGACAATTCTGTGAGGAGCATCTAAGGCCAGATTGTGTAATTAGAATGAGGAATGAGCCTGGTACATCTAGTCCTTGGCCTGGCTTCTAAGGTGTGTGGGTAGTGGCACTTTTGGGGTGGTCACTCCACACCACCTCACCAGTCCGCCAANACTAGAAAACAGGGCCGACACAATAGCACCTGCCGTCCGCTCCTAGCATTTCAGCTAGGAGAAGATATCACCCTCAGGATCACGGTTCCACACTGAGCAGTTCCTAGGCAATCACTTGCTAGCAACTGTGTCCACTTAACACTTGGTCACTTTCGCGCAAGGTGCTAGTCAAAGACTAACTCCTGGGGCTTAGACCAACCAGTGTCTTCTTTATACTGTTCCTTAGTTGGACAATTCTGTGAGGAGCATCTAAGGCCAGATTGTGTAATTAGAATGAGGAATGAGCCTGGTACATCTAGTCCTTGGCCTGGCTTCTAAGGTGTGTGGGTAGTGGCACTTTTGGGGTGGTCACTCCACACCACCTCACTAGTCCGCCAATTGGCGCATCCACTGACCGCCAAGTGGCGCACTCTTCTCAAACATGGAGAAATGTCTAAGAAATATCCCCCAGTGTAGGAAGGTCAAAAATCCTCCTGCGCACATCAAGGCTCGATCACAAGACCTGTTGTCCCTAAGTCCAACATGCTCTCCGTTGCGCTACACTTCTGGTGTCTCGCTTGGACTTGTACCATGAACAAGGTTTGGGGGACTTACTCCAAGGGAGTAGTGCATGCCCAACCTGTCCGTCAAGCCATAGAGTGGCCGTGGGGCATAGAAGAACAACAGGTTCTGAGTCTAAGCACCAGCTTTCTGGTCGCCTCACGCTATGTTTTTGGAAGTGGAAGATAGTTGCGAGACAGTCACTTTTGCGAAGGGAAAAACGTATTTTTGTATTTTGTTTTTAAACATAGACATGATCTGAACATTTGTAGGGCTAGTCAGGAGCTCTCCAACACACCAGAACATGTGCGATTCGGATCACCGTAGCTCCCGCTACATCAGCCAAAGCGCAGCACCCTAAATCAGCCACTCAGTCAGCGGCGCGCACCACGTCGCCTGCCAAGGCACCCTCACACATCGAGGACCCATCAAAACATCATTCTAGAGTTGCAGATGTCCCTACTTCTAGGGCGGTGCTCCTCGCGCCTTCGGGGTCTATTTTGTTGAGTTAATCATCGTGTTTGGTGATGGGGATTGATGTGGTTCGAAACCTGTTCGCGGACCTACAGTCAGAATTTTTACGAGATCCCTAAGTAACAAACTGTGCTACTGAGTTTCGGACTACAAGCCAGGATTTTCGCCAAGTCCCTCCGTAACAAACTGCACTACTGAAATCCGGCGGATCATCCACCGGATGCCTTGGCAGCTCTTCCAGAACAAAATCCCCAGATGGCATTTTGTTACTCGTTCCGGTCAATTATTCACCGGAAGTCGAACCGCGGCCGGCTCCCAGAGCCGCCGCGCACACCCCAACTTTGGAAGTCCATATCTCCCTTGTTACTAGACCAGTTCTGGTGAAACAACTTCCACCGGATTTAGCAACTTGTCAAATTTTAGGGGAAATCCCCCATTTTACGATCCAAAGAATCCTCAAGTCGCCATATCCAACGACGAGGAATTTCCTGTGTCTGGCGGCTTGGCAACGCCTCCCATCGACGTACTTGGGCATGCAGAGGGGCAATCTTCAACAATACCTCTGTCGATGATTCTCAAAATTGGCCGGGGTTGTCAGAAAGTGTGAGAAGGTTTGCCAGAGGGTGAGGGTAGTTGGTCGAATTGTCCTTGACTGTGGGGACGAATGTTTGAGGTCTCAACATGCGGTGGGCTATTTGTGCAATGACAAAAACTCCCACTCGGAATGCTAGGGACTCGTGTATGCCTGGTACGTACAACTTTCCCCCCTTTTGTTGGCGATGTCTTGGCACGCGTACAGATTTGGCTCCATAACGGTGGTAGCAGCCATCAATTAGGTGATCGAAGTTTTGGAGGTTGTCGTAGGGTTCGCAGCTTTTATGTGTGGTTTCGTAGCCGTGCCACTTGATGAGATATTCCATTGTTTTGCCATGTCTTCGATGGCCGAGTATGTCCTTGATGAACTATTTGGTGTCCTCGTCCACTTGTACAGGAGGAAGGGGAGGGACATCCTTGCCAGGGTAGTTCTCTCCGGCGTCTTTGTAGTGTTTGATTTTGCTGATATGAAATACCATATGAACGTGCATCGTGTTGAGTAGTTTGAGTCGTGCAACCATAGGGGTTTGCATGCGCTCGATCTCAAATGATCCCAGCCATCCGAGTTTGAGCTTTGAAAATTTGGCTCCAAGGAGTTTGATGTTGGTTGAGCTGAAAATAACTTCGTTGCGGGCGGCAAAAACATCGTCACTACGATGTCGGTCAGCTGCTTGTTTCATCACCTCTTGCATATTTGCAAGTGTCTACCGTGTTTCATCCAAGATGGTGGAAAAGTCACGGCGTTGGACGTCAACCGCGGCAAGTTGCTTTGGCTGTAAAGTCCTGGTAGTGTGGTGAGACGTTTTGCATACACCACTTCAAACAGAGTTTTACCCGTTGCGGTGGAGATCGCCCATTTATATGCAATTTCGGCGTTGGGGAGTCTTTATGCCCAATCTATCCCATGAGGTTTGCAGAATGTTCGGAGAAGTTCTTTGAGCGTTTGGTTGGTCCGCTCGGTTTGGCCTTCGATTTGAGGGTGGAGCGCCATTGATAGCTGGGTCCGACTGTTGTAGCGAGTCATCATTTACGCCAAAATCAGGTGGTAAATTGACCATCCATGTCGCTCGTAACGGTTCTCGGCACGCTGTGTAGCCGGACGATGTTGTTGAGAAACATCCCCGATGTTCCTTCGGTGGTGACGGTGGTCATTGTCAGAATAAAGTGAGACATTTTGGAAGATCTGTTGATGACCACGAGGATTGCGTCATACGTCTTGAGTGTGACTGGCATTCTTGTGACAAAATCCATGGAGATGACGTTCCACGGTTCCGTCGGAATGGGGAACGGTTGCAAAAGTCCGCGTGGCCGTATGCAACGGAATCTTTACCGCTGACACATGTTGCAAGTTTTGCATGAGTTGGCCATGTCAGATTACATCTTATCCCACCAGTAGTTAATTGCTAGCTTCTTTGTCTTGTCATCTCCGAGGTGTCCACCAGGACCTGTGTCGTGGCATTCTTCAAGCAACTTGTGGCGGAGTTCATCGTTCAGGGGAATGACCACCTGGCGAGTGAATCGTCGCTGCCAATAGGGTGCGTTGTACCAAAATGTTGCCTTGTCCTATATGCCATGCTGGTCATAGCCTCATGTGAACAGCCGCTTGAGATACGGATCTCGCTACAGTTGTAGCGTTGCTGCCTTAGCCATCAGATGTGGTTGGCGGCTGAGCGCAGATGGCGGTTTGGTTTTTCTTGGCAAGTACTCGATATTGTAGTCAAACCCGGATTCAAGGAACCCCAACCATCGGGTTTGACGTCAAGTGAGGTTTGGTTGCGTCTTCAAATGTTTCAGCGCATGGTGGTTGGTGCGTATGATACATTGGCGGCACTCTAGATAACACCGCTATGTCTCAAATACATGTACGACCATAAACATTTCCTTCTCGTGTACATTGTAGTTGAGTTTCTGTCTGTGTAGTTTTTTTGACGTGCATGCGACCGGTTGTTCTCTGATGCCCTGCTCTTGTAGGAGGACCATGCCAATGGCTGGATCTAAAGCGCTTTTAGCCATGACGTAGTCGACCGTTGGATCGGCTAATCGTAGGGCTGGCGCTGAGGTCAGGGAGTTCCGGAAGTGGTGAACGCTTCTTGTTCGTTCTCTCCCCACCGCCATTCATTTTTTTTAGTGCGATCGGAGAGAGGCGCTCACACTCAGGCATAATCCTGTACAAAATGCTGGTAGTAATTGTAGAAACCAAGGAAAACTTGAACGTCTCGAACGTTGGTTGGTGTCAGCCAATCAGAGTCTGCTGCCACTTTTTTTAGTCCATGGTGATCCGTCCACTGTTGATGACATGACCCAAAAACTCGATCGAACGGCGACCGAAGTCACACTTCTATAGTTTCCTAAAAAAGTTATCTCTTAGTAAAGCTTTGAGAACTTTTTTCAAGATGCCCATCGTGCTCCTCCGGGGTGCGGCTGTGGACCAGGATGTCGTCGAGGTATACGATGACAAAATCGTCAAGGTATGGGCAAAAAATGTTGTTCATTGCCGCCATGAACGTCCCCAAGGTGTTCGTGATTCCAAAACGGCATTACCGTAAACTTGAAATCTCTGTAGTGAGTTCGGAATGCCGTCTTCTCCATGTCGGTGTCTACCACATGAATCACGTGATTGCTGTGGTGTAGGTCGATTTTGGTGAGAATTCAAGCCCCTCGGAGCTGGCCGAAAATCTGGGTGGCTTGGAGAAGAGGGTAGCGGTTCGTGATGGTAGCTTTGTTCAAAGCCCGGTAGTCCACGCACATCCGCATCTCACCAGTTTTCTTTTCTTCGAAGAGTACTGGTGCAACGTACAATGACGTAGATGGACAGATGAACTATTGACTGAGCATCTCATCGAGTTGCTTTTTCAACTCAATCAGTTTTTTATCGCTCATCCAATATGCCCCTCCAAGTGGTAGGGTTTTTGGGATTTTGTCAGAAAAAGTGTTCGCAAGCTCTTGGATGAGTGGTGCAAACTCTTCCAGTACCATCTCAAGATTTGTTGATGCGGAAGAGGCTGATGAGGCCGATGAGGGTGGTGAGTAAGCTACTGCCACTTTTGCTTCCTCCATTGGCTCGAGATGTACAAGCCACGCACAAGCTCCTCGCCATATCTTTTACTTGGCCACGTTGAGCGGTATCAGCTACACATGTTATCGCTGTTTGGCTACCACGGCTTCCTGTGTTACTTCCACCTCTCCTGCTTCAGCTGTCGTCTTCCATCCCAAACACACAAGTTGTCGCTTGGCACCGTTGATTTCCACATAGACGTCACCGCTGATCTAGTTGACCTCCAAATTATTTTGGTATAGGAATTCTTGTCCAAGAATTATTTTGTGGTCACTCATTGGACAAGATCTCCAAACCGTTGCATCACGTATATCGCCCACCTGTAGTAATAATGGTTCTCGGAGTGTCCATATTTGCAATCTCTTGTTGACATTTTTTTCTTCAAACACCCCTGGTTTGGTCTGTAAACCTAGCTTGTGAACCATGTTGTTGCTTACGAAACTTTTGTGAAGCTCCTCCATCCAATAGCGTCAGTACCGTTCTGCGACTCTTGCATCCTCGAGGTTGAACTTTTAGTGGTATTGTTGGTTGGTCGTCCTTGTGTCCCTCATCAAACATTGCAATCTGAGAAACCCTCTGCGGCATCCTAGGCCGTTCACATGGGCGATTGTTTGGCGCAGATTGCTCCTTGCGGACTAGAGACACTCCTTTCACTCCTGCCCTTTGCCGTTTTCTAACTCATTTTCTTACAACTTTCCCCCCTTTTTGGCCTGCTTCTTGCTCCGACACTGGCAAGAGATGTGCCCAATTTTTCTGCATTTATAGTAGTTGCGTGTATCTCTTTGGTCGACGGCATCAACTTCCATCAAAGTCAAGGAGTCCCCTGACTGGCCTTTTGCGTTCCCACAAAATTTGTGGCTCGGAGGTTACTAGTCATAGAATTATTGGATGTGATCGTTGTAGTCAATACTGTACATCCCTTTTTCTACTGCAATCATCCGTGCTAAGTTGTTTTGGATGCCAAAAATGGCTATCTCTTGTCCGATGTCTCATTTGAGGCCATTTTTGTAGTGAAAACAGAGCTCGTCCGGGGCAATGTCTCCGCGTGTACTCTGCCACGTCGGACTGCTGACGGAGACACTGGAGCTTGTACAAAGCGTCAAACTTCTTGTTCAATCATCAAAATCATGAAAGAATCACGCGCGAGAACTTATTCAAGCTGGTTGGTGGTGTCAGCATGTCTTGTCATTGGGGCTTGATCTGCTCCAAGGGTAGAATGCCTGTGGTTAGCAATATGTCGACGGGTGCCGCCGACACCGACCAATTTTTGAGAAATTAAAATTTTCCATGGCTTTTCCAGTTACTACCGGTGATTCATATGGGACTATGCCCGCATGTCAGCCCCACTTTCCGACCTCACTTGAAAAGAAAATGAGCGGCGGTTGCAAAACAGCAAACACGAACAGTTCACCGCTGTGTGGAATGCTCTGATCTCGATGTCGGCCCTACGATTAGCTGATCCAACGGACAAATACGTCATGGCCACAGATGCGTCAGACCGAGCCATCGGCACAATCCTCCTGCAAGAACAAGGCAACAGCAAGCAACCGGTTGCCTACATGTCTTGAAAACTGCGAGGACCAGGACTCAACTATGTCGTACACGAAAAAGAAGTGTTGGTGGTCGTGCACGCATTCAAGACATGGTGGTGTTACCTGGAGTACCACTTGTGCATCATGCACAATGATCACCATGCGTTCAATTCTTTGGAGATGCAGCCAAACCTCAGTCGATGTCAAACCCGATGGATGGAGTTCCTTGAATTCGGGTTTGACTACGATCTCGAGTACCGGCCAGGAAAAATTAACCCGGTGGACGCACTCAGCCGCTGACCAGATTTGATGCCTGAGGTGACACCACTACAGCTACAACAAGACCAACAGCTGTTTGCACAAGGCTACAACCAGCACAGCGGATATGCCAAGGCGAAATTCTTGTACGACACACCCTGTTGGTGAGGGTGCTTCACTCGCCATGTGGTCGTTCCCCACGAACCACAAACTTTGCCATATGATGTTCGAAGACAGCCACGACACACGACCAGGTGGACACTTTGGAGAGGACAAGACACTTTGGAGAGGACAAGATGTAATCCGACATGGCCAACCTCTTCAAATCATGCTAGACATGTCAGCAACAAAACTCCTGCTGCACATGGCCACCTGGACTTCTCAAACAGCTCCCTATTCCGATGGAACCATGGGCCGATATCTCCATGGACTTCGTTACACGATTACCAGTCACATCCGAGAATATGATGCACTCCTTGTGGTCATCAATAGGTTTTAAGAGATATCCCACTTCATTCTGAGAACGACAACCGTCACCGCCAAGGGAACAGCACGGTTGTTTCTAAACAACATCGTGCGGCTACACGGCGTACCGAGAATCATCACGAGTGACAGAGACGGTCGACTCACCAGCCGCTTTTGGCGCAAACTGATGACTTGCTACGGTACCAGAATTCAACATTCAACAGCATTTCATCCTGAAACCAATGGTCAAATCGATTAGACCAATCAAACTCTCGAAAAAATTCTCCAAACAATATGCGAACCTCACGGGATGGATTGGACACAAAAACTCCTGGCCGCCAAGATCGCATGTAGCTCGGCAGTTTCCATTACAATGGGTAAAATTCTGTTTGAAGTGGTGTATGGAAAGCTTCTCACCACACCAGCCGGACGACAAAGTCGTAGCAACATTCCCGCTCAACGCCAAGACTTCACCACCATCTGGGAGGAAACACGGCAAACTGCCACGTAGACACAAGCAGCGATGAAGCAAGCAGCTCACCGACATCACAGCGACAACATATTCACCGCGGGCGACAAAGTCCTTCTCAGCTTGACAAACATCAAACTCCACGGAGCCGACTATTCAAAACTCAAACCCCAATGGTTGGGACCATTTGAGATCGCATGCATGCAAACCCCTTTGGGTGCGCAGCTCAAAATCCCGGACACTGTGCAAGTTCATCTGGTGTTCCATGTCAATAGACTCAAGCACTACCGAGACCGCGCAGAGAACTTCCCCGGCACAAATGCCCCTCCCCCTCCTCCTGTTCAAATGGACGAGGACACATAGTACATCATCCAGGACATCCTTTTCCATCGATGATGAGGCAAAAAGAAAGAATATCTTGACATGTGGCACGGCTATGATGCCATGCATAACACTGGGAAACCTACAACAACCTTCGAGACATCGATCAACTAATCGACTGCTATTAGTGCCATCACTGGGCCACATCTATATGCACGCCGGGAAATCACGGCTAAAAAAGGGGGACATTGCTACGTACAAGATGTACACGAGTCCCTAATCTCGCTGAATGGGTGTGTGTATTCATGCGATGGGCTGTTTCTACACAAACAGCCTATCGCATCGCGAGACCACAATGTTTACTCCCATGGTCGAGGGCAAACCGACCAGCTGTACTGGCCTCCATTGAATCATCCCGAACCTTCTAACAACTTGGACCACTATTGCAAATGTTTGACAGAAGCGTTAGGACCTTTCGTTTGACTTCTTGACACACCGAGACGAATCAAAACTCATAAAGATGCATCTCGTATCTTCACCGTCCATTCTCAAGGTCCCCGATTTCTCAGCGGGCCTTCTCGAATCCGACCACTCACGACACGACTCCGCACGTGTCGCATGAAAATCGACCCAACGACCCTGACTATGCCTCATTTATAACTTAAAACTTGTACAATATGTTCAATCATTTTGACACTTCTCATCGAAGCACACTTATTGCTAATTGTAAACTACTCAAGTGTCCCAAAATCTAAATCGTGTTCTGCCTTGCAACTTCTACTTGTTCACCATGCACGCTCCAATTGGCATAACACAAGATGCGCTGACGCCTTGTGCAATGTAGTCCTCTGGATGGGCAAAGTAGTTGGATGCCTCTCCAGCACCGCTGTGCTCTGATACCAAGTGCTATGCGGAACGGAGCGTAGATGGTGAACACGTAGAATTTGTGAAGCAGAACATGATTGAAAATTTGGGACACTTGAGCAATTCATGATTAGCGGTAGGTGTACCTTGATGACAAGTGTCAAAATTGTCCAACATACATGTACAAGTGTTGAGTTACGAATGAGGCATAGTCGGAGTCGTTGGGTTGATTGTCCATCGATGCGTGTGGAGCCACGTCATGAGTGGTTGGATTCAAGAAGATCCACCGAGAAGTCAGAGGGCTTCGAGGTCCGATGGTGAAGATGCTAGATGCATCTTTATAAATCAAGATGTGTCTTGATGCATTGAGAAGTTGACTGCAAGGTCATGACGTTTCTTTTGATGATTCTCAAAAGTAGTTGGGGTTGTCAGAAAGTGCGAGAAGGTTCGTAGAAGGACGAGGGCAGTTAGTTGAATCGCCCTTGGCCGTCGAGGCAAAAAATTGAGGTCTCGACACGTGGTGTGCTATGTGTTTAGGACAATGTTGTAGTGTACCCATCCTTTGAGTCGATACATCAGCGGTGTTCATAGTCAAAAACAGAAGAAATGGTGGTGTCCATAGTCAAAAATGATAAGCTAGCGGTGTCCATAGACGAACATGATGTAACAGTGGTGCCCATGTTTTTCATTGTGCGAGGGAAAATGGGCATGGCTGACATGTATTTCATGTATTTAACAGATTTTACATGGACTTCAACGTCGAGGGCAAACTGGAACTTCGCCGGTCATCACGAGCTCACAAGAGAGGTTTCGCGGAAAAACCTCCCTGCGAGCTTATGATGACCCTGCCAAACACCCCATTTAAAGCAGGGGGTTTTGTCAAGGGTTTGGAGAGGTTTGCAGGATGCGACGCATGCTGTGATAGGAGAAAGGGGATCCTCTGGGCCTCGCTGCCACGGGACCCTGCATGTGCCTGGGCAAGTAATAAAAAAAGTGCCAAACCCCCAAGTGTGACGAGGGAGTTTGTCGGATATTGGAGGGGGGTTGCAAAATGTGACACACGCTGTGATAGAAGAAAGGGGATCTGCTGGGGCCCGCTACCGAGGGGCACAACAAGTTCCCGGGCAATTAACAATATAAAACCCAAACCCCCCACTGTAATTAGGAGGTTCATCGGGCATTAGGGGGTTTTGCGACATGAGGCGTACGTGGTGATAGAAGAAAGGGGTACTGCCGTGCCCTGCGGTAGCAGGGCCCGGTGTTATGTACCAGACGTACACGAGTCCCTTATCTTCTAGAGTGGGAATTTTTGTTATTACACAAACAGCCCATCGCGTTGAGAGGACCGCGATATGCACTCCGATGGCAGAGGGAAAACTGGCCAACTACCCCACCCCAGTGGATACTCTTGAACCTTATGACAGCTTTGACCACTCTCACGAACCTACGAACAGAAGTGTCACGACCTTTCAGTCGACTTCTTGACGACTCTCAACCAATCTGAATTTACAAAGATGCATCACGCATCTTAACCGTCGATTCTCAAAGACCCCCAAACTCTCGGCAGACCTTCTCGAGTCCGACCTCTCACGACACGACTCCGCAGGCGTCGCTCGACATTCAACCCAATGACCCCGACTATGCTTCATTCGTAACTCGTCACTTGTATACATATGTTCGACCATTCCGTTACATGTCATCAAAGTACGCTTACCGCTACTTATAAACTACTCATGTGTCCCAAATTCTAAATCTTTTTTGCCTCGCAACTTCTACCTGTTCACCATCTACGATTTGCTTGGCATAACACTTGGTATCATAGTGCATCGGTGGTGGAGAGGAATCTGACTACTTTACCCATCTGGAGGACTACCTCGCACAGTTCTTGAGCGCATCTCGCACATCAAGACTTTGCAGACTTTGCGACTACGATGTGAGGCAAGCAAGTGCAACCGACGACTAGCAACGGGTCCTCGGCGACAACTTTGACGATGGAGGAGCAGAACGTGCAAATGCACGCAAACCCTGAAGCAACGGCAAATGTTGGTGTGGCAGGCTTTGCGGAAGCTGGAACAAATTCTGTGGCTTCGACGACCAATCTGGTCACAGACCCGACAGCAAAAAACCAGCCGCCCCTATCAACAGCCTCGACGACAATAGTATCGACGACAGGCNGATGTGAGGCAAGCAAGTGCAACCGACGACTAGCAACGGGTCCTCGGCGACAACTTTGACGATGGAGGAGCAGAACGTGCAAATGCACGCAAACCCTGAAGCAACGGCAAATGTTGGTGTGGCAGGCTTTGCGGAAGCTGGAACAAATTCTGTGGCTTCGACGACCAATCTGGTCACAGACCCGACAGCAAAAAACCAGCCGCCCCTATCAACAGCCTCGACGACAATAGTATCGACGACAGGCGCGGATCAAGAAGGAACTGGCAAACAAGATATCCGTCCTCGAAGGAATGAACAACCACCTGCTCCACTAACAAATGTCGCAATGGAGGCTCTTCGCAACGCAAGCGCGCGTGAAGCGGTGCTCATAGAGAGAAATTCCCACCTCTCGAGAGAACCCAAGTTTTGTTCGGCTCTACCGGATGCGTTCGATCCTTCAAAATTAAAAGAACCAACGGTTTGGATGTGGCTGACGAGTTTAGAGGTATACTTTACCGCTGCTGGGGTCAACTATGATCAGAAGAAAATTGACCTCACGGCCGCACTTTTGTGTGGCACAGTGTTAAGTTGGTGGTCCGACCTAAATACTATCCAACGGTAGCAGGATACCAGCGGAGCATCTTCAACTCACGTTGCCCGTCTTACATCACCGAGCCTAGGCGTTCTTCCCTTAGAGCAGATGAACCGACAGTGGCAAGACGTGCTGATGCCACCAACCAACTGGAACGAATTATCGCGTGCAATGCTCGCACGGTTTGGACGAATGAATGATAAATCTGACGCACAGTACAAACTCCAGCGTCTGCGTCAGCAGTCCAACGTGGCAAAGTACACATGGAGATTCCGCGAGATCATCACCATAGTAGACATCGCCCGACGAACTCTGTTTTCACGACAACAACAGCCTCATGCAAGATATCCAATGAGCGATCGCCATTTTCGGCATCCATAACAAGTTGCCACGGATGATCGCAGCAGCAGAAAGGATCAACAGCCTAGACTAGAATGCTCGGATCCAGGATTCCTACGGCTGGCCACCTCCTGACCACAATTTTTGTGGAAATGGAAAAAACCAATTGAAGGACTCCTCGACTCCGATTGAACTGGATGCCATCGATGAGAGGGATAAACAAACTTGCTACAACTGTAGAAAATTCAAGCATGTCGCTTGAAATTGTTGGAGCAAGTAGCAGGCCAAAAGGGGGGGGAAGTCGTAGAAAAATGAGTCGAGAAACGAAAAGGGATCAAAGGCGCAACTCTTGTCCGTGAGGAGCGATTTGCACCAAATGATCGCCCATCTGAACGGCCCACATCACCGTAAATGGTTTATGAGATCCCAAAGTTTAACGAGGGGTACGAGGTCAACCAACCTGCGATTCTGCTAAAACTTCAGCCTTGAGGATGCAGAAGTCGCGGAACAGTACTGGCACTGTTGGATGGAGGAGCTTCACACACATCCGTATGCAACCACATGGTTTGCAAGCTAGGTTTGCACACAAACCAGGGTTGTTTGAAGGAAAAACCATCAACGGAAGACTACAGATACGGAGACTTCGAGAACCACTACAACTACAAGTGGGAGAACTTCGGGATAAAACGGTCTGGAGGTTTTGTCCAATGAGAGATCAAGAAATCATCCTTCGACGTGATTTCTTGTACCGGCACAATCCACAGGTCGACTAGAAGAGCAAAAATGTCAACTTGGAGATTGACGGCGCCAAACAACAACTTTCACATGCAAGACGGAAGTCGGCAGCGGAAGCAGCAGAGGTAGGAGCAGCAGAGGAAGCTGCGCAAGCCAAAAGGTGATAACAAGTGAACACGATACCTCTCAACATGGCCAAGCACTGTACACAACGAGGGGCTCTAGCGTGGCTCATAAATCTTGAGCCAATGAGAGAAGTGGAAGTGGCAGTAGCTGAATGATCGTCAACCTCATCAGCCTCATTGGCCTTGACAAAGTTTTCTATGGTACCCAAAGAGTTTGCATCGCTCATTGAGGAGTTTGCGGACGCCTTCCCTGATGAACTCCAGAAGACCTTATCTCCTCAATGAGACATCTACCATCGCATCGACTTGAAGCCGGGCAGGAGACCTATCGTCCAAGGGGCCTATTGTGTGATCGATCACGAACAAACCGAGCTGAAAAAGCAGCTCGACGAGATGCTCAGTCGGGGGTTCATTTGCCCTTCCACGTCACCATACGCTGCACTAGTACTATTTGTGAAAAAGAAAATTGGCAAGATGCGGATGTGCGTGGATTATTGGACGTTGAACGAAGTTACCATAAAGAACCGCTACCCTCTCCCTCGAGCCAACAAACTTTCCAATTGCTTTTGAGGAGCCCAAATTTTCAGCAAAACCGACTTTCGCATCAGATATCACCAAATACACATGGCAGCCGTTGGCATGGAGAACGTTCAGCCGTTGGCATGAACGCCCCAGCAACGTTCATGGCGGAAATGAACAATGACTTCCATCCATACCTCGACAAATTTGTCGTGGTGTCCTTCAATGACATTCTAGTGTACAGCCGCACCCCGGAAGAGCACGATGGACATATCCAAAAAGTTCTCAAAATTTTGGACAGAGATATATTAAAAAAAAAAACTCTTGAAATGCGACTTCATTCGTCGTTTGATTGAGTTTTTGGGTCACGTCATCAACGCTGGACGCATCACCATGGATCCAAAAAAAAGTGACAGCAGTCGGAGATTGGCCGACGCCGACCAACGTTCCAGAAATTCAAGTTTTTCTTGGATTCTATAATTGCTACCGGCAATTCGTACACGACTACACGCGAGTGCCAGCGCCTCTTTTTGACCTCACTCGAAAAGAAGATGAGTGGCGGTAGGGAGAAAACAAACAAGAATCGTTCACCACTTTGCAGAAAGCTCTGACCTCGGCGCTGTTGGAGTGAGCGATAACTGCGCTAAGCGACAACTTGAACATGGCGCGTTCGGATCGACAATCGTAAGTCTGTGCGCAAAGTTACAGATTTTTATCAGTAAACAATCGGGTGCGACTCGACTGGGAATTCCTGATGTACAGGCAAGATTTAATTCTCGCATCCAGGTCCAAGGGGGGAAAGGAGCCTGGATCTTTGAGTGCTGCATGCACAGCAGGGCTGTGCATGCCTGCTGGCCCAGCTTGGTCAGCAACTGCGCAGTGCAAGAAAACACCGCTGGGTACTTGGCCCAGACCTTTCAGGGTGGGCCTACACCTGACTGGACTGTTGGGACCGCTTGCATCAGCATATGCAAGCAGAGCTCTGGAGCAGGGACCACTCTGCATCAGGTGGTACATGCACGACTCAGCATTGCATCAACTACCACAAGCACGACTCAGCAATTGGATCAGCTACTACATGCAAGGTTCATCATCTGCACACAGAGCCAAGAGTGGGGACCGCCCTGTGTAAGCGGCAACATGCATGACTCAGCAGCTGAGACCACACCCAACTTGCCAGCATTCAAGAAGCTTCCTTCAAGAGGAAGTTGCGTGCCTTGGACCGGGAAGATCCCTTGAGGAGGAAGCTACGACCTTGAAGCACGACGTTTCCTCTACGCACAGGGCAGCTGGTTAACTTTCCAGAATCCCAGTATAAGAGCAGATTGGACTTAATCAGTCCACTAACTTCAAAAGCAACTTTAGCAGTAACTCAATAAGCTACTCCAACAACTCAACCATTAGTCCATCTGTGACATACAATGCCTCAGACCAAGACTCTGCAGTAGCTCTCATCTCAAGACCCCAGTAAGCCTGGCAATAGTCTGCCAGCCTGGGCAGGAGGACGCCCCTGACTACCTAAAGCCCTGACTACCTCGCTGTGGTGGCCAGACTATGTGCAAGACTGAAGCTCCCTAGCTTAAGCTGTCTTGCTTGATGTTGCCCATCTGTGGGTCATGAGTTGTGAACCGAGGGGCGCCCGGCGTGACGGTCACACGCCGAGCCCTTGGGATAAACCTCCCACCCTCGACCCCTTGGTGTGTGGGTCAACCCTTGAGATGTCGCACGACCCTCTCCTGACAGCAAGGCCGTTGCTAGTGACCGAGGTTCCTGCCGTGCGACTCTCCCGGCGGCGTTTGCACCAAGGTGCGCTGCGGAAGACTTGTAGGATTGATTCGACGTGTGCAAGGCAATTCTTGGAGCACAAGGAGAGTTGGGCGAGGAAAGAATCTCTTAGACTTGATAGATCAGTACAAGGCAATGTACATAGTCTCTGGGTAAGATTGGCATGCCTAGATCAATCCCTAGGCTTCCTTATGTACCAGCCCCTATGGGGCAGCCGAAATCTACTCAGCACTCCGAAGCCTTTTATCGAGGCGCACTCATGCAAATAACACATGCATCATGTAGTACGTGCTGAGAGCTTTCCAACGCACCAAAGAATGCCTCAATCCGTGAAGAAACGGCTAAGTCATGGCCGTTTGAATGCTCCACGCGTGACGGCCGCTGGCAGCACCGCCAGCGGGGATCACGGCCGCCCGAAGCGCCTTTGCTTGCGAATGCAGCTCCAGCCGCCATCCTGAAGCGCCCATGGACCCAATGAACCTTGCCTCATTGGCTAAACGTCCATCCAGGGGCGCTTCGGCTGCAGTGGGCGAGAAAGTCGCTCCGCCGTGCTCGGGGTCGAACCGGTACGTCTCCTGTTTTCTGGAGGTGCGCCTCCCACCTTTGCACGGCCGTATCTTTCT
>SZWC01011051.1:20235-46147 GCA_023375785.1 Penium margaritaceum | reverse complement strand
ACCCTCGACCCCTTGGTGTGTGGGCCAACCCTTGAGATGTCGCACGACCCTCTCCTAGCAGCAAGACCGCTGCTAGTGACCGAGGTTCCCGCCGTGCGACTCTCCCGGCGGCGTTTGCACCAAGATGCGCTGCGGAAGACTTGTAGGATCGAATGGACGTGTGCGAGGCAATGCTTGGAACACAAGGAGATTTGGGCAAGGAATGAATCCTTTAGACTTTATAGATCAGTACAAGGCAATGTACATAGTCTCTGGGTAAGATTGGCATGCCTAGAACAACCCCTAGGCTTCCTTATGTACTAGCCCCTATGAGGCTGCCGAAATCTACTCAGCGCTCTGAAGCCCTCTATCGAGGCTCATTCATGCAAATAACACATGCATCATGTAGTACGTGCCACGAGCTTTCCAACGCACCAAAGAATGCCTCAATCCATGAAGAAACGGCTAAGTTATGGCCGTTTGAGTGCCCCACGCGTGACGGCCGCTGGCAGCACCGCCAGCGGAGGTCACGGCCGCCCGAAGCGCCCTTGCTTGCGAATGCAGCTCCAGCCGCCAGCCCAAAGCGCCCACGGACCCCAATGAACCTTGCCTCATTGGCGAAACGTCCATCCAGGGGCGCTTCGGCTGCAGTGGGCGAGAAAGTCGCTCCGCCGTGCTCGGGGTCGAACCGGTACGTCTCCTGTTTTCTGGAGGTGCGCCTCCCACCTTTGCACGGCCGTATCTTTCTTGTCCCTGCACCGAATGACCCGGTTCTTGGGTCGATTTTGCACGGTTTTTCATGTACAATACAATGGGGGCATCAAAGCATGCATCTGAACTCAGCATGATGACATAATCACCGCCTCGACCGGCGGCTCCCATAACATCACCCCCCCTCCGAGGGCGCACCGTCCCGGTGCGCTCCTGGTGCGCTCGGAGGACCGTATTGACAGCACCGCCCCTGTGGAAATTAGTTTTGGGGACCCAGCAGTTGTGCACAGGCCCATAGCCAAGCCATTGCACCAGGTATTGCCACCAGTTACTGCGCCGACGGTGCCCGAGAATCTTCTGTACCACATACTCCTCTTCACCCTCCACCAAGACCGGTGGGGGAGGGGCCTGTCCCCGCATCGCAAACTGCGCATCCGGCTCCTTGTAGGCCTTGAGAAGAGAAGCGTGGAAGACGGGATGGATCCCATAGTGGTCCGGCAGCTCCAACTCGTAGCTTACCGCGGACCGCTTCTCCTTGACCGGAAAAGGGCCCACCCACCGTGGCTTGAGCTTGTCGTTGCCCACCCCCGCCAGCTGCAGGTTCCACGAGCTCAGCAGTACCTGTTGTCCCACCGAGAACTCCTCGGCTGTCCGGTGCTTGTCCGCTTGCCGCTTCATCTACTGTTGTGCCTTGTGTAGCGCCTCGCGTACACCACGCCACACCTCTGTGAAGTCACTTGTAAACAATTGCACCGTGAGTAGGTCCGACCCCGTTGCCATGTCTGTGGGACATGTCGGCTGCACCCCATACACGAACTCAAAGGGGGACCTCCCCGTAGAGGCATGCACTGCTGAGTTGTAGGCAAACTCAGCCACCAGGAGCTTGCATTCCCATCCCTCGCCATCCGGCTCAAAGATCCCCCGCAATAGCTGCTCCATGGTCTGATTGGTGCGCTCAGTTTGGCCATCCGTTTGGGGATGGTAGGCCGATGAAAGAGCCACACGGGTGCCTAGCTTCTTGAAGAGTTCCTCCCAAAACCGGGAGGTGAAGCCCGGGTCGCGGTCCGAGACCATGCACTTGGGCACCCCGTGTAGTTTGATGACAAGTTGCAAGAGGAGTTGAGCCGTCTCTGCTGCCGTGACCTTCTCCGCACATGGAATAAAGTACGCCATTTTGCTGAACCGGTCCACCACCACCAGCACCATGGTGTTGCCCGTTGCATTCCGTGGAAGACCCCCCACAAAATCAAATGAGATGTCCGTCCACGGACGTTCCGGCACCGGTAGCGGCTGCAGCTCCCCTGGCGCCTGTGTCCTCCGTGACTTGATTCTTTGGCACGTGTCACAGCTGCTCACGTACTCCTTACAATCTGCTCCCATCGTCGCCCACCAATATTGGTGCGCAAGCATCTTGAAGGTCTTTTCGTGGCCAAAATGACCACTGTAGTGCGAGTCATGCGCCTCTTCCAATAGCGCTTGCCGCAACGACGCACTTCGCGGCACCACAATCTGGTTCCCCTTCTCACGCCGCCAATACTGGCCGTCCCACTTGCACCCCTTCACCGCACTTCCGGCAAAGTCCTCGTCCTCCGCATACCCGTGTGCAAACAGGCTGCGGATGATTGGAGATCCCGCCAGCACCATGATCGCATGTACGCCCAAGTCCGGACGACGCAAAAGCGGGTCCGCTGGATTGATCCTCCCTGGTTTGTACTGGATCTCATAGTCGAAGCCGCCCTCCAACAACTCCATCCACCTTGCCTGACGACGACTCAGGTTCGGCTGCGACTTGAGGTACTTGAGCGCGTAGTGGTCCGTGTGCACCACACACCGCCACGCCTCAAGGTAGCACCTCCATTGCTTGAAGGCCTGGACCACCGCGAGCATCTCCTTCTCGTGGATCGGGTAGTTGAGCTCAGCCCCATCAGCTTCTTGGAGTAGTACGCAATGGGCTGCAACCCCTTCCCTTGGTCCTGCATCAGCACCCCGCCGATCGCATAGTCACTTGCGTCCGTCGCCAACACGTATTCCTTGCTCGTGTCCGGATGCACCAACACCGGGGCTTGACACATGGCAGCCTTCATTGCACCAAAGGCTTGCCCCTCCTTTACACCCCACTCCCATTGGCGCCCTTTCTTGAGCAAGTCTGTCAAGGGTGCTCCCATTGCCGCGTGCCCCCGGATGAACCTCCGGTAGTAGTTCGTAAAACCCAAAAAAACCTGGATGTCACGCATGCACGCCGGCTCTGGCCACTCCTGCACTGCTTCCACCTTTTTTGGGTCCATGCGGATTCCCCTTCCGCTGACAATGTGCCCGAGGAACTCCACCTCCTGCTTGGCGAATTCACACTTGCTGAGCTTGGCAAACAGCAGCTCCTTTCTCAGCACTTCCATCACCGTCCGCAGGTGCTCCTGGTGCTCCTCCATCGTTCGAGAGTAGACAAGGATGTCATCGAGGAAGACCACCACAAACTGGTCCAAGTAGGGGTGGAACACCCAGTTCATCAATGCCATGAACGTAGTAGGAGCATTCGTTACCCCAAAAGGCATCACAAGATACTCAAAGTGTCCATAGCGCGTCCGAAACGCGGTTTTTTCCACATCCTCCTCCGCAATGCGGATTTGGTGGTACCCCGACCTCAGGTCCAGTTTGCTAAAGACGTGTGCGCCTCGTAGCTGGTCGAACAGCTCCTCGGCCCGCGGCAACGGGTAGTGGTTCTTCACTGTGATGTTGTTGAGCGCCCGGTAGTCCACGCACATCCACAGTTCTCTTGACTTCTTCTTGACGAACAGCACCAGCGCCACGTATGGAGACACCGATGGTCGAATGAAGCCCTGGTCCACCAATTCCCCCAATTGCTTCTTGAGCTCCGTAAGCTCCGCGTCGCTCATGCGGTTGTAAGATCGCACCGTTGGTGAAGAACCTGGCACCACCTCGATCTTGTGGTCGATGGCGCACCGCGGTGGCAGCCCCTTTGGCAATTCTGCCGGAAAAACGTCCCCGAACTCCTTGAGCACCTCCCCAACACCGGGAGGCAACTCTGGAGCCCCTGCGCCTTCCACCAGCTGCCCCTCCGCTGCTTCAACCACTGCAATCTGCTGCTCTGCTGCTTGTTGTGGACGCACCCATGCCAAGTAAACCTGGTCACCCTTGCACTTGCACCGCTTGAGCTGCTGCAAGTTGATGACGCAAAGCTGCTTCCCCGCTTCCGCCACTTCCGACTCCTTCTCCTCAACCCGCCACAAAAGCAAAGTGATGTTTTTCCCGCCCGCCTTCACGACCACCCGATTGCACCTCCAACCGTGCAACCAATCCCGGTCGATCAAGCAATCGTAGTCATCCATAGGGCAAGTGTGGAACTCCATGTTGCATACCAACTCACCCATGTGGACCTTGTGCTTGACGAGAGGTCTGCCGCACTCCACAACTCCGGAAACCTGCCGCGCCTTGGCCGATGTCCCCAGCTGCCGTGCGAGCTCCAACCTCGTCGCCAACCTGTCGTTGAAGAAGCTATGGCTCGCACCGCCGTCTAGCAGCCCGCGTAGCTTCCTCCGACCCTTGAAACTCCCCTCCGGAATCTCAAGAACCAGCTCCAAGATGATCCCTGGAAAGCGCCGGGTCTCACCCTCATTCCGCAACAGCACTTAAGGCAGCTCCTTATTCGGCAAAAGCCTTTCAGGGCTGGTGCTGTCCTTTGCGGACAAAAGACTTGCAGTAGTAGGTCATCCCCTCCTCAGTGTTGCTGCCCGTTTCCCTGTTGTGCCTTGCGCTTGGGGCAATCCCGCTTGCGATGACCCTCCTCACCACAAACCCAGCACTTGGCTCTCTGTCCCTGTTGCCCGCCCGCACCCCGCTGCCCGGCATGGATTGCATCCACCTCCATGGGCACAGCCTGACCCGGCTGCTCCACCCGTGGTTGTGTTGCATAGCTGGTCCGGCACGCATTGTAGCTTACCGCGTCGATGCGCTCCGCCGCCGAGACCAACTCTGCAAAGGTCCGCAACCCGAGCACCGCGAGTTCACGTTGGACGTGCGGCTTCAGGCCGTCATGATAGCGGTCGTATGCCTCCGCGTCCGAGAGGTCATCGATCTGCGCCGCCAAAGCCATGAAGCGTGTAGTGTAGTCCTGGACCGATCCGCCTTGCTTGACGTGCTTGATCTTATCACGTGCAACCCGGCTGCCGTTGAGGAGGTCGAAACGCGCGTGGAGCATCATTTGGATGTGCTCCCACGTCTCTGGCTTCTCCGTCAACGCCCGTGCCCCGAGCTGCACTTCCCGCCCCAGCGGTAGACTCAACAGTGGCTGAAGCCGTGTCCCAGCCCCCAGCCCGTCCGGCAACCCAGCGGCGTTCCGCCGGCACAACGCCGGCCACCACTGCAGCGCCATTCCCCGGAGTAGCGTAGGCGCATACTCCAGTCTTGTGGCATCTTCTCCCACGGGAACGCCCAACGCCGTGAAGTACTGGTTTACCGTGAAGAGCCACTCGCGCGCACTGCCCTTGCCAGTGTAGAACTCTGGCTCCTTCGGCTTGGGCCACCGAAAGGCAGGTGCCAATGCAACACCCCCCAACACACTGCTCCCTTGGCCGACGTACCTTGCCTCAACCTCCACGCGCAGCTGCTAGTTCTCTTGACACAACTCGTCAAGAGCACGCCGGATCTCCTCCATGAGGTAAGCCTGGTTGTACGCCACTGCCGCCATGGTTCCGGTTGTGACGAAACAGAATTTTGGCCAAACGCAGTTGTGGCAGATCTGCTGCCTCCCTTGGGTCCGCGCAAAGCCGAGTAAGTTTCCACGCGCTCAGATACCAAATGTGAACCGAGGGGCGCCCGGCGTGACGGTCACACGCCGAGCCCTTGGGATAAACCTCCCACCCTCAACCCCTTGGTGTGTGGGCCAACCCTTGAGATGTCGCACGACCCTCTCCTAGCAGCAAGGCCGCTGCTAGTGATCGAGGTTCCCGCCGTGCGACTCTCCCGGCGGCGTTTGCACCAAGGTGCGCTACGGAAGACTTTTAGGATCGAATGGACGTGTGTAAGGCAATGCTTGGAGCACAAGGATAGTTGGGCAAGGAATGAATCCCTGAGAATTGATAGATTAGCACAAGGCAATGTACATAGTCTCTGGGTAAGATTGGCATGCCTAGATCAATCCCTAGGCTTCCTTATGTACCTATATGGAAGCCGAAATCTACTCAGCACTCCGAAGCCTTTCATCGAGGCGCACTCATGCAAATAACAAATGCACCATGAAGTACGTGCTGAGAGCTTTCCAACGCACCAAAGAACGCCTCAATCCGTGAAGAAATGGCTAAGTTATGGCCATTTGAATGCTCCACGCGTGACGGCCGCTGGCAGCACCGCCAGCAGGGGTCACGGCCGCCCGAAGCGCCTTTGCTTGCGAATGCAGCTCCAGCCGCCATCCCAAATCGCCCATAAACCCCAATGAACCTTGCCTCATTGGCTAAACGTCCATCCAGGGGTGGTTCGGCTGCAGTGGGCGAGAAAGTCGCTCCGCCGTGCTCGGGGTCGATCCGGTACGTCTCCTGTTTTTTGGAGGTGCGCCTCCCACCTTTGCACGGCCGTATCTTTCTCGTCCCTGCACTGAATGACCCAGTTCTTGGGTCGATTTCGCACGGTTTTTCATGTAGAATATAATGGGAGTATCAATGATGACGTAATCACCGCCTCGACCGGCGGCTCCCATAAAATGAGTTGTGTCTAGGCGTGAGAGCCCAGAGTTACTGTCTAACCTCAGCTTTGCTTTATAGAGCTGATTCTGTCTAGACAGTCGGACCATGTTGGAGTCTCCCTCTATCGACCCAGAGTGTCTGGCACTACTATGTCAGCCTGGTTAAGAGGGTCTAGAAGCTGTGTGCCTTGCTGGAGTTCCCCTCTGTCAACCCAGTAAGCTTGGCAACACTCTACTAGCTTGGTTGTGAGGGTGAGAAGTCCTCTGACGACCTAGTAAGTCTGGTAGTGGCTGCCAGCGTAGAGAGGAGGCTGCCCTGACAACCAGGAGTCCATTTCATCTGAAACCATGGTGACCGTGCTTAGACCCTTGCAACAATAGCCTTGACAACCTAGTAAGGTGTTGCGCCCTCGGATGGGGCAGGTTGTGTCAGAGCATTGAGCTGAGCTGTGTTTTGTCACTGTTTCCTTGTACCATATTTTACGTGATAGTCTTTTTCAATTACAAGTTGAATCCAAGTCTTTTGCTTCTGCGCATTGGAGAACAAGGTTTGCTTGCTGGGCACAGAGATCCTGGACAGTAGCAAGACCCCCTTGCTGCATTGGAGCATGCGGTGACTTCGTCATTCTCGGCTCCTCAAAAACCCCAACATGGTATCAGAGCACAAGGACATTTGGACATGTTCAATATGTGATTAGAGGAGCAGACCCGTGATCAAGAAGCAGCAGTTACAGCTCAATGTTCAAAGGATGACAACGGATGTCATCACTCACCAGTGGCAGGGTGAGCGCGTGAAGTGGCGACCCTGCACTCATAGAGATATTGAGGACGCTTTGAGTGACCTCAATGTGAAGAGCCTACACATGGACTCTCAACAGTCAAATGGTCTCTCAGTGCCAAGCTTGTGCATGGACCAAGGATGTGGTCCAAGGAGAGAGTAAGCAGTAGTTGAGGAGGCGAAGCGCTCAAGAGAGGAGGCGCTTCGGACAAGTGCATGGCGAAACAACATGCATGGAAATGGAGTCTTGTGGCAGCAGTTGATTGACAAGATTTTTGAATCTTACGGTCCAAAGCTTCAGCAGTAGTTCACCCAGATTCAGTAGTAGGTGCATCTTTAATATCAGCTTCAACTGGCACAACTACAATCGTCATCAGCTACAGCAGTCTCGCAGGCACATGTGGCTCAGTTCATGCCACAAGCTCTCATGCCGATGCAGATGCCAGTGATACAATCTGCAACATCAGGTATGATACAGCTCTGGATGGTTCAGCCAGGGCACGTTGTAATGGAGGTACCATCCATGGCACTCGCATTACCACTGCTTGAGACAGGTCAGCATGAGAAAGCTGGAAAGCATGCTTTCAAGCATGAAAGCATATAGCAACGGCGGTAGATTGGCAAGCAGCAGCTCCTTTGCCAATGGGAGCGGCATACCTGTGAGCTGCTAGCTACCCAAGTAGCTGAACTTGAAGGACAGGAGGCGCATATCCAACAACAGAATGAGGCCTTGCACCTGAATAAGGCTTCATCAGCGTCACATATGCCATCTGCACGACTGCCACAACTTGGTTCTCCTTTTCATATGTCGAAGATTGTCTGTCCTCAATAGACAAAGTCCGCTTCATCTGCTCATGGAGGAAGCGTACAAACCCTTGCGGTCTTCCTTGAAGCATCCACAATGGCACCATTGCAATAGTCAAAGCATATAACAGTGCCACCTAGCTTTCAAGTGCCACAAGCAGCAGTTGACAACAAGCAGCGGTACTTCTCAAACACCCACGTGATAATGTCATGAGGGTTGGCATCACTCCATGAACTACTTTGCGAGTCGCAAGCAAGGCAGCCATCGGCAACAACCCAGGTAGCTAGAGAGCCAAGGCAAGCAGTCGTCTTGTAGGAGCTCATGGAGAGTGGAGTGGTGACCAAGGAACCAGGCTGCCATCAGCAGCTTGGAAGCGACAAGCAGCACTTGCAATGATAGTGCCTACTTGAGAGAAAAGTGTCGGCACTAGTGGTCACAGGGTTGGACGCCTTGCCAAACGTCCACAAGCTGACCAACGAAGTGGATAACGGCTCCACATCCCTGATGAAGTCTTCATGCTCCATCCAAGAGAAGACAACCCAACAGCTGAATGTTGACGGTATAGGAGAGCAGTTGAGGTGGACGTGTCTTCAACAGCAGGCAGAGGTTCACATGAGCCTCAAAGCGTGTGACAAGCTGACTCCTCATTATGTTCTATGGACCCAATATGACAGCAGCATACACTGCCGACCCAGCAGCAGGCGGCCAAGCAAAAGCTAGCCTACCACCTGTAAGAGCAGCAGTGATGCAACAAGTACTCGTGTATGGAGCCGTGAGTACGTGGGAGCTGAAAGAATGAGCTCACAAGCTGTAATTGTATCGATACAGCATCGGTACAAGAGGAAGCAGCATGGTGCCAACTCCGGGGCAGCCCACCACCATCGACGCAGTAGTGACGAGCGCATTGAGGCAGAGATGCTCATCAGCAATCTGACATGTGCTTCTCGCAGCCACAAAATCTGATCCATGACGTGGAGCGGGCAGCAGCGGAGGAAGAAGAAGAGGAAAAAGAAACAAGGGACTTTTAAAAATGTAAAAAAAGGGGTCAGGAGCACGACGCAGCAGCTGGTTCGAATGTTGATGTCAGCTATAACAGGAGCAGCCGTGACATCGCCAGCAGTACATTCTGCCATCAGCAACACACCTTGCTAAAGGAACAACAAAGGAGATCCCGGAGTGAGGGGAAGGCAGAGTGAAGGCGTTTTTCAAGCCCTAGAAGCAGCCCACAATGTAGCAAGCTGAGAAGCAAACAAAATCCTGCCAGAGTTGCAGGTGGACGCAATAAGCCCACCCAGTGACGGGTGGCATGCACATATGGAGCACTTACGCTCCATGGAAAAAGCATGCCAGAGTAGCATATGGAGGCGGGAAGCCCACCTGGTCTTCGACGGCGTGCAAAAATGGAGCAGTTCAGCTCTATGTCAAAATCCTGCCGGGGCGGCAGGTGGATGCAGTAAGCCCACCCAGTGTTAGGTGGCGTGTACATACGGAGTAGTTGAACTCCATATCAAAATCCTCCCGGGTCGGCACTTGTATACTGTAAGCCCACCTAGTGTAAGGTGGCGTGCACAATCGGAGCAGTTGTGCTCCGTGACAAAATCCTGTCCAAGCGGCAGAAGGAGGCAGTAAGCCCACCTGGTGTGAGATGGTATACATAAATGGAGTAGTTGCGCTCCGTGATAAAATCTTGCTGGGGCTGCAGGTGGATGCAATATGCCCACCACTTGACTGGTGGCACGCACATATGGAGCAGTTACGCTCCATGGAAAAATCCTGCTAGAGTGGTAGGTCCGATCAGTTAGCCCGTCTTGACAAAGGCAACATGCATGGAGATTGGCGACATGCACAATCTGCTCACAGCTGCTCAACACCAGATTCTGTAGCCAGTCAAAACTTGTGACAGAGATGTTGGACCTCTAGAGCAGACGAGGACCTCGTCCTCAGAATTCCACTTGACGGCAAAAGTTGGAGGGGCAAGTTTGCTCCTCACTGCCGCAGGTCACACATTGCAAACAACGTGCTCAATAGCAATTGATCTCACCACAGGAGCTGAAGCAGTAGTGCAGTAGTTTGAGCAGCTGTTGAAGTGAAGGCGAGGAGTCTGAGGTCCATGAATGACCTTAGAGCAACTCGTCGTGATCACGAGCTACGTGGCTAAGGTCGTTTGTCATGGGGATTGGAGCTAAACGCCAACCAAGGTTGTGGTGCCTTCTGGAAGGTGGAAGCAACAACTAGCACTGAAAGCAGCAGTTGTAGAGAAAAAATGGGAGACGTCCTTAGTCTGCTCTGGGTACCCTGGTTGATAAGAAAATAAAAAGATATCTGCCGGAATTCATGTATTGTTCTGGCAGCATCCTTGAAAACCCGTTTCGAGTTTCCTCTCCCCAAGAACAGGATCGGAGGGCGGAGTTACTTCCCGCCACCGTGGATCCTCCTTCGTCAGCAGTCGGTGCAGCAGCAAGCAACTGCTTTAATCCTCTTCGGAGGAGCTCTCATCGCAAGTGGTGCTCACCACTTCTGTTTTTCTGGCTATGGCGTGCAAACTGCAAGCTCGGAGCAACAGTTAAAAAAACAAAAGGGGCATACTGGAAGCCAGAATTGGGTGTTGAGTTGCAGTTGGGAATCTGAGCCCCAGTAAGTCGAGCAATGGAGCGCAATTTGCGCGGAGAGCGTGACCAGAAAAAGAATTAAAAAAAATTGGAAGCTCACTCGGCGAGAAAAACAGGGGCTGCGGAGGAGAGCAGCGAGCGAGGGGGAGGGGAGAGACATCCACGTTGGATGTTGCTCCAACAGCACCAGCTCGCCGCGATGGCAAGCTGGGCCAAAGGGCCTGCCGCAAAGGCAGGCACCGGGGCGGCAACGCTCTACCGCAACGGCAGGCTGATGCAAAGCCACGTGCCGTGAAGGTAGGGAGGTTGACCGGCGACCAGCGAGCAAGGCCTCGCACGAGGCCTCCGCTCGAGAGGACCAGCCGAGACAAAACAAAAAAAAGGCTGGACAGACGTCCGCCCCTCAAGCGACGGGCGGTGGCGGAGGGCCACACGCAAGAAGCCAAGGCCAAGGCCAAGTGGCCGGTGGAGCCATGACGAGCTCCGATTGAAGCAGCCGGTGGGCTACGTGTAAAAAACTTGGGGGGGCGGGTGAGAAGGGGTCGCGTTTCTGGTCAACAGAAGGCAGGGTACCCCTTGAAGGGTACACCAAATACTCGCCATAAAGTGTGGAGCAACGAGTTTTTCGATCAACAAAATCAAGAAGCAACTACCAAAAACGCCAGCAACGACCAACAAAGCATCTGCGACAGCAGTTATGACACAGTTGACTTAGAAGCCGCCAAAAGTGTCCATAAGAGTCAAGATGACCAAGAATGGACATGGGGCACGATGGCTGCCTCAGCCATGGCGGAGTCAGACCTGAGCATCTGACTGTCGCTAAAGTAAGTGGCAGGAAGTAGCTGAGGACGGTCGTCAAAGCAGGTGGCTGGAGCAATAGGGGGAGCAGACGGTTGCAACATGAGAAAAGACTGACTAGCGGCAAGCTTTCATACTCGTCAGCCAGAGGTGGCTGCAGCAGGATGGCGGTCCCAAGCAGCGGTCCTGCCTTGCAAGCGCCTTGTCAGTGGAAGCTTCTGGAGCCTTCCACTGCACAACCAAGCCCGAGCATGACAGACACGGTGGCTTGGGCTGTGGGAGGTTGCTTCTGCATGAAGCAATCTCGGTGGTGAGTGGGCAGGTGAACCCATCCTCATCCAATATTTTCTTTCTCCTCCACCCGACCAGCTCCAACCAGACAATGGCCCTGTTAAAACCCAGGACATCTCTGAACACGCGTTTCCTAGGCGATACTTGACCGATTTGAGCCCCGCTTTATTCCAAAAAATTCCCAGCAGCCGGAAAACACCCAAGTGTAACCCGGAAGTCTCTTCTGGTAGCAGACCTTTTTTTTCGGGCAGCTGAAAACTCCACCGATCACTCATTTCTCCACTAAAAAAACGTGAGAGTCTCTACGTTCATCAATGCACCTATCGAGGGGGAGTGTTGGAGTGAGCAATAACTGTGCTAAGCGACAGCTTCGACATGGTGCAAATAGATCGACAATCGGAGGTGTGTACGCAAAGTTACGAATTTTTATCCGTAATTACTTGAGTGCGGCTTGGCCGGAAATTCCTGATGTACAGGCCAGATTTAATTCTGGCATCCAGGTCCAAGAGGGGAAGGAGCCTGGATCTTTGAGTGTTGCATGCACAGCAGGGCTGTGCATGCCTGCTGGCCCAGGCTGGTCAGGAACTGCGCAGTGCAAGCAAGCACTGCTGGGTACTTGGCCCAGACCAATCAGGGTGGGGCTACACCTGACTGGACTGTTGGGACCGCTTACATTAGCATATGAAAGCAGAGCTCAGGAGCAAGGACCACTCTACATCAGGTGGTGCATGCACAACTCAACATTGCATCAGCTACCACATGCATGACTCAGCAGATGCATCATCTATTACATGCACGACTCAGCAGCTGCATGCGAATCCAAGAGTGGAGACCGCCCTGCGTCAGCGACAACATGCACGACTTAGCAGCTGGGACCACGGCCAAGTTGCCAGCATCCAAGAAGCATCCTTCAGGAGGAAGCTGCATGTCTTGGACCGGGAAGATTCTTTGAGGAGGAAGCTACGACCTTGAAGCAGGACGTTTCCTCTACGCACAGGGCAGCTGGTCAACTTGCCAGGATCCCAGTATAAAAGCAAACTGGACTCAGTCAGTCCAGTAACTTCAGTAGCAACTTTTGTAGTAACTCAACAAGCAACTCCAACAACTCGATCAGTAGTCCATCTCTGCCAGACAACGCCTCAGACCAAGAATCTCCAATATCTCTCATCTCAAGACCCTAGTAAGCCTGGCAGCAGTCTGCCAGTCTGGGCAGGAGGACGCCCCTGATTACGTGAATGCCTGACTACATTGCTGTGGTGGCCACACTATGTGCAAGACTCAAGTTGCCTAGCTTGAGCTGTCTTGCTTGACGTTGCCCATCTGTGGGCCAAGAGTTCTATCTAGGCGTGAGAGCCCAGAGTTTCTGTCTAACCTCAGCTTTGGTTTACAGAGCTGATTCTTTCTGGACAGTCGGACTATGTTGGAGTCTCCCTCTGTCGACCCAATGTGTTTAGCAGTGCTATGTCAGCCTGGTTAGGAGGGTCTAGAAGCTGTGTGTCTTGCTAGAGTTCCCCTCTGTCGACCGAGTAAGCCTGGCAGCACTCTGCCAGCTTGGTTCGGAGGGTCAGAAGTCCTCTTATGACCTAGTAAGTCTGGTAGTGGCTGCCAGCGTGGAGAGGAGGCTGCACTGACAACCTGGAGGCCATTTCACTTGAAAGCATGGTGACCGTGCTTAGACCCTTGTAACGACAGCCTTGATGGCCTAGCAAGGTGTTGCGCCCTCGGATGGGGCAGGTTGTGTCAGAGCATTGAGCTGAGCTGTGTTTTTTCACTGTTTCCTCGTACAATACTTGTACTTGATAGTCTTTTTCATTTACAAGTTGAATCCAAGTCTTTTGCTTCCGCACATTGGAGTACAAGGGTTGCTTGCTGGGCACAGAGATCTTGGACAACAGAAACACCCCCTTGCTGCATTAGAGCACGCGGTGACTTTGTCATTGTAGGCTCCTCAAAAATCCCAACAGGCACCAGCCCTACGTTTGGCCGATCCGAGGATCGACTAGGTCATGGCTACGAATGCATTTGACCGAGTCATTGGCGCGATTATCTTGCAAGATCGCGGCAACGGCAAACAACCAGTCGCCTGCATGTCCCAAAAACTGCTACGGCCGGAACTCAACTACGCTGTCCATGAAAAGGAGATGCAGGTGGTCATGCGTGCGTTATAGATGTGGTGATACTACCCAGAGTTTCGCTGATGCATCATGCACGCCGACCACCACGCGTTGAAACATTTGAAGACGCAGCCGAATCTCAGCCGACGTAAGACCCGATGGATGGATTTCCTTGAGTCCGACTTCGACTACGAAGTCGAGTACCAACCAGGAAAAACCGATCAGGCGGACGCAGTCAGCCGCCGACCAGATTTAAAGACCGACATGGCAACCATACTACTACAGCAAGTCCCTTACCTTGAGGGATTGTTCACGTGAGGCTACGACAACCACGATGGATATGGTAAAAACAAGTTTTGGCTCTACATACCCTATTGGCGACGTAGCTTCACTCGCCAAGTAGTCGTTCCTTTGAACGACGAGCTTCGCCGAATGCTACTTGAAGAGTGCCACGACACCGGTCAAGGTGGAAACTACATAGAGGACAAGACGTTGAAGAAGCTGACGAAAAACTACTGGTGGGACAAGATGCAATCCGACGTGGCCAACTTTTTCAAAACCTGCGACACATGTCAGCGACAAAAATCCCGTCGCACGAGGCCACTCGGACTTTTGCAACCGCTCCCCGTTCCGACGGAATCCTGGGCAGACATCTGCATGGACTTTGTCACTAGATTACCAATCACAAACGAGGGATATGACGCCATCCTTGTGGTCGTGGACAGGTTTTTTTAAATGTCCCACTTCATCCCAACAATGACCAGCGTCACCGGCAAAGGAACAACACGGCTGTTTCTAAACAACATCGTGCGGCTACACGACGTACCGAGAACTATCACGAGCAACAAAGACAGTTGATTTATCAACTGTTTTTGGCGCGAGCTGATGACTCGCTATGGAAACAGGACTCAACTTTCAACGATGTTTCATCCTCAAACCGATGGTGAAACCGAGCGAACAAATCAGACACTCGAGCAACTGGTCCGAATGCTGTGAACCTCATAGGATAGATTATGCACAAAAACTATCGACCGCCGAGCTCGCATACGACAGTTTCTACCGTAACAGGTAAACCTCCATGTGAAGTGGTGTATCGCAAACTTCCTGCCACACGAGCCGGACAACATAGTCGCAATAACATTCAAGTAGTTGATGTGCACAACGAGACTTCACCATCATCTAGGAGGAAACACAACAAATTCTTGCGAAGACACAAGCAGGGATGAAGCGAGCAACCGACCGACATCGCAACAACAACATCTTCACCATTGGCAATAATGTCCTCCTTATCTTTGCAAACATCAAGCTCCGCACATCCTAATTCTGGAATGTCAAGCCTCAATGGTTGGGACCGTTTGACATCAAGCGCATGCAAACCCCTGTGGGTGCGCAACTTAAACTCCCTGACACAATGCAAGTTCATCCGGTGTTCCATGTCAGCAGATCAAAGCACTACCAAGATCCCGAAGAGAAATTCCATGGCAGAGATTTCCCTCCTCCACCTCCCGTTCAAGTGGACGAAGATGTGAAGTACGTCGTCGAGGACATCCTCGGCCATCGACGACGAGGCAAGATGACAGAATAATCACGTCAAGTGGTACGGCTACGACGCCACACATAACAGCTGGGAGCCCTACGACAACCTTCAAGACTGTTGTGCTTTGTGCTGTTCCTGTATAGTTTACTGTGACCACTCGGCGTATCCATACTTGTGCAGATCCCTGAGGCAGGCGGCCCTGGTGACACCGGTGTGACGACAGGCGGCGGACTACCAACTTGGAGCTGACCGACCACTGTTCCAGAGCCCCAGATGCCACCGGGACTCTTTGCTGTGTTTTCTACGTCTTGCAGGCATCTTTCGGCGGACTGGCCATGAGGCCTATTTGCATGTTTTTACATTGTATGTCCTCTGTCTGTCGATGGATGCATGCATGTGACCAGTCGTAGCGTCCGTCTTTTGATTTTGCATGTCTAGATTCAGACGGCTTACCATTCGGACATGTGTGCGCAGAGTTACGGCCAAAACAGTTGTTTTGGGCCGGTTTTAGGACAGCTTTTGGACTGCCGCGTGCGACACCCGCCGTGCGCCGCGGCAGGTATTTATGCCATGGACCTGTCATTTGTCACTTCTCTCTGAATATGCTATATTGAAGCATTCTGACACTGTGCCTTGTGTCTTCTAGCCAAACCCTCGCCGTTGTGTGTACGACCTGTGACTGTCGTTACCGTCTGATCAGGCACTGACGCCCGGTCAGCGGCTGTGTTGCTAGGAAGCTTCTACGCACTTTCTCATGGTATCAGAGTAGTGAGACAGTTCTCACTGAGCTGCGCAGCAGAGACGCAGCAGAGCAGCATCAGTGAGAGTCACCGCTACAGTAGAGTTCTTGGGGTCTGTTCGAGACGGCCGGTCGTCGTCAACGCACTCCACCCACCACGTGAGATTGCAGCTGCGGAGGCAGCAGCAGCGGCGTGTACCGCCATGCAGAGGTGCGTGGCAGCTTCACTGCGTGCAGTCGCCCTCCGACAGCCGTAGCAGTAGAGTAGCAGCAGTAGAGGCGGGGGCAGCATCAGCGCAGCAGCAGCGGCCGCAGCAGCAACGTGGTAGTAGCGCCGGCAGCAGCAGCGCAAGACCAGCGTCAACAGTAGCAGCGCAACAGCGGCAGCGGCGGCAGCACAACAGCATCGGCACTCACGGCGGCCACAGCAGAGCAGCAGCGGCAGTAGCAACAGCGGCAGCGCAACAGTGGCAGCAGCAGCAACGCGCGACAGCGGCAGCCAGCAGCAGCTACAGCACGTAGCAGCAGCTGAAGCGCATAGCAGCAGCAGCAGTAGCACAGTCGCTGCTGCCACCGCTGCACACGCAGCTACGCAGCTGCTGCTGCAGCTGACAGCACAGCTGCAGCAGCAGCTGGGCGGAAGCTGCTGCTCTGCTTCCGCGGAGCTACCGCACGCCACCGCAAAGCGGCTCCACACTCGCACAGAACCGTGAAAAAAAGGAGGGGACGAGCTGACATCAGCATTGTTGATTGCTGACGTCATCAGGTTGTGCTGACATCAGCAACCATGTGCTGACGTCAGCATTACACTTTTCACCGGGAAAGTTAAAAGTTGCTAGCGTTTCAACTCCTCGAGAAACGCAGATGGTTTTGAAATCCGACAAACTTGACCTGTCGTCCCATAGTGAGCGGCGACATGAGTTCGACCGACGACAAGGACAAGGGGCCAGGTGATCCCTCCTCCGCTTCTTCACGGGTATTGAGCCCTCACTCGCAAGCCATTGCGGACCTGCGCAGCCAGCAGGATGAGCTGCGTCGTCTGCAACGAGAGCAGACTGACGCGATCCGCACGCTGACTGAGCTTCTGCGTGCTCAGTCCACGGCTCCTTCGCGGATTTCTGAGGGAGCTGCCGGCGTTGCGGCCTCTACCTAGCACTCGGCCCAGGTGCCCGTGACAGGTGCTCCGCCTGCTTCACCTCCTGTTGTGGTTTCTCCACCACCTGCTGACCTCCTTGATGACGAGCCATTCATGCCAGGCTTCAAGGATGACTCCCAGGAGCAAGAGATTCGTCTTTTACAGGAATGCCTCTGTCAGTTGTAGACGGGTACCCGACCTCCACCCGTATCCCCGATACGATCGTCACCTGACTTCCCCGGTGATCACCCTCTCCTAGGAGTTTTTCCCGTCTCTCCTCCTCCTCAGCCTCCGGTTGCTCTCCCCACAGAGCGGCAGCCAAAGGACTTTGAGGCACCACCTCCACCGTACATCAGCGAGGATGGCTTCGACTACTGGGAGATCCGGTTTCAGGTGTGGGCCACTTCCGAGGGAGTGTGGCCTTACTACCACAGCCCATACCAGTCTACAAATCCAGCACAGGTGCTGACAGCAGCCCGGGCCATGCGCGGACTTCTCCATGCCATGCCACGCGAGACTGTCGTTGACTTCTGCCCCTTCCTCGGCGAGGCTGGCACAGGCACCGGAGCCGATCCTTGTGGAGGCTGGGATCTAGCGTTGTCCCTAGTGGCCGCAGAGACGCACGCCACGCGTGTGTCACACATTCGTGCTTTCCACTCGCTCCGTCAGGGGCCAGCAGAGCCTACGGCGGACTACTGGCAACGCGCCATGTGTATCTACACGCGTCTGGGGACCTCAGGGGGCACACAACTGTGGGCGCTTCGGACGATCATGCTTGGAGTTCGCCTGGAGTACACCAATATCTTCACACGTTACAGCGACGCTATCCTCGAGCCTTTCTAAGCCACTCTGCAGCTGCTCCCCTGGGCGCATCAGCTTTTCCTCCAGGTGACATCAGCCCTTGAGGTAGTAGTAGCGCATCAGGAGACTTCCCTCGCTGCAACAGTCATCGCATCACCACCATCTTCCTTCCTGCAGTCACCCGCATCCACCTCCATCACTACCTCATCTTCCTCCTCCTCTTTGACCCCGTCTACACCCACGCAGATGCAAGGCGTTGCAGCAGCTGCCCAGGGGAAGAAGAAGAATAGGAGGCGCAGATCGGGTCAGCAGCAGCCGTCATCCAGTGGTAGCAGTGGCTGTTCCGTGCACTACTATAACGGTGGAGGCGCCCATCGTTACACCGAGTGCCAGCAGCCGCTTGACTGGGCACGCATCACTCGTGGGCTTCAGGCTGCCCATGCTTCTCGCACCGCGTCCGGCACGTCGCCCGCACACTCCTCTGGACGCGCGGCGACCACGACTGCAGCTGTTCCTGCGTCCTCACAAGCGAGACGTGATCCAGACCCACGTGATCGCACCATCGTTGTGCTTCGTCATCTTCTGGCGCTTCGCTTTCAAGGAGGTGCGAGTGTGTTGTCATTGTCGAGTGGGTCACAGACTGCTTGTTCGTCCGTCCCCGTGACTCGTGATGACACGTGTGGGTGAGCACAGTCCGCATGTGATGATGATGGGCCTGACTGCACTGACTGGATTCATGAGTCTCACCTTCGTGATGTACGTCGTTCCTTCCCACTGACGGCTCAACGTTCATCTGATGCCGAGTGTTCCATTGCTCGTTGTACAGTAACGTCCACCAGTCGTGACTCCGGTGGCACTTGGATCATCGATTCCGGTGCCACCCATCACATGACGTGTCGTCGTAGTGACTTTGTGGTACTTGGTCCTGTCACGACTGTCCGTTCTGTTTGTCCAGGCTCTGGTGAGTCCTTGCCGGTCCATAGTGTTGGGGTTGTATGCTTTGATGGTCCATCTGGCCCCCTGTATCTCTCTGACGTGCTATTTGTGCCTGATCTTGAGCTCAGTTTGCTGTCTGTGCGTGCCTGCACTCTGATTGGTCTCTCCGTTGAGCATACCGCTGATTCAGCGACTGTGACTGCTCTTGACACCCGTAGCATTGTCCTACGTGCTTCAGTTATAGATGATTTGTATCGCATTGCTCGGCCCTCCTCCCCTTGCTCTCCCTCCTCCTCTGGTCGCGTTTTTGTCACTGGTGTTCTATCCCCGGAACACCAGCGGTTGCTTCACCGTCGTCTGTGTCACGTGGGCTCCGACACTGTGTCGAAGCTCATTCGGACACAGCCTGCTCTCGGTCTTGACGTGGCTTCTTTCGAGAAGCCACCCAAGNCTCTCTGACGTGCTGTTTGTGCCTGATCTTGAGCTCAGTCTGCTGTCTGTGCGTGCCTGCACTCTGATGGGTCTCTCCGTTGAGCATACCGCTGATTCAGCGACTGTGACTGCTCTTGACACCCGTAGCATTGTCCTACGTGCTTCAGTTATAGATGATTTGTATCGCATTGCTCGGCCCTCCTCCCCTTGCTCTCCCTCCTCCTCTGGTCGCGTTTTTGTCACTGGTGTTCTATCCCCGGAACACCAGCGGTTGCTTCACCGTCGTCTGTGTCACATGGGCTCCGACACTGTGTCTAAGCTCATTCGGACACAGCCTGCTCTCGGTCTTGACATGGCTTCTTTCGAGAAGCCACCCAAGACCGACTGTCTTTTTTGCGCTCAGGGGAAGATGCACCGGTGCACTTACCCTGATTCGTGTTCCTGAGCACTGAGGCCTCTCGAGTTGGTCCACTCGGACCTGCTTGATCCTCTCCCGGTCGAGTCCCTGTCTCGAGCACTATGTTCTGACGCTGACCGATGACTTCACCCGGATGCGATGGGTCTACAGTCTGTGACAGAAGAGCGACGTCGCCCTTACGGTTCGGCTCTGGCTCGTGATGGCTGAGCGTCAGTCTCGCCACACGCTACATACTTTTTGCTCGGATCGCGGCGGTGAGTTCCTCGGTGAGATGGACTCCTTCTTTGTTGAGCACGGCATTCTTCACCAGGTGTTCGCTCTTGCTACCCCACAACAGAATGGTGTATCTGAGTACTGGAACCGCACCATGGAGGATGCGGTTCGCGCCATGCGGTCTTAGTGCGTTCTCCCGGAGTCCTTTGCCTTCGAGGGCTTCGCCTACATGACTTGGGTCTGGAAGCGCCTCCCGCATGGTCTGCTTCCAGATCATGTTACACCGTACGAGCTCTGGCTTGGCCACCATGCTGATCTTCGTCTCGCTTGCATCTGGGGTTCCCTGGCCTTTGTGTGGTACACCGAGGACCAGCAGGGGTCCAAGGTCTCCCCTCGGGGTCGCTTGTGTGCCTTCATCGGCATCTCCCCGCGGTCGAAGGCCTGGCGTTTTTGGGACCCCACTTGCTGTCGTGTCATTGAGTCCCGTGACGCGCTGTTTTTTTAGTCACTCACCTACCGTGATCAGACTTCGATCACAGCCCTCTCTGCAGCTCATGTCCCTTCCTGTGAGGGTCCTCGGCAGATGGGGGAGACTTCTCCGCCAGTGACCATTCCTTGTCAGGCTGGTGTGTCCGCTCGAGTCCCCTCTCGGTCTCCAGCACTTGATGATCCGGCTATCATTGCCGTTGGTCCAGAGATCCCGCCTGTTCAGCTTGTTTCATACCCCACAGGTACTGCTGCTCTCACGCCTCCTCCTGCATCATCACCTGTGTCTACTGGCACCCCTGCTCTGGCATCTGACCCAGTCCAGCCCACTCCTGTCCCTACGTTGACTAACACTCTTGTCTCAGCGTCCTGGCCAGCCTTGCGTGCTGTCACACCCAGCTCTGTGTCCCCCACACATGCATCTCCTCGCACGGCATCTCCGGTTGCCTCGTCTCAGCCCTCACCAGCTGTGGTCGTACCTGTCCCTGTGGTCGTACCTGTTCCTGAGCCTGAGGTGCGCCCCTCGACCTCCGGTTACTCCAATGAGCCCGGTGGCCACCTTCGACCATTGGATTCCGGAGCTCAGCGAGCGTCGGGTCCCGGACCCAGGCGTTCCTCTCGCAGCATCGCGAGCAGTGATCCAGGCACAAAGGCCTTAGGCCTGAGTGTCCGCACTAAGCTTTCAGAGGTACACCCAGCGTGCCCCATAGGGCACGACCTGGTCACTCACGAGTTCCATATCGCCTGTGACGCAGCAACTTATCTCGTGGCCGTCAGGCCTGACACTCAGGCGTGTGCACTTGCCACACAGAGTTCCCCCTATATGCCGCCTGACCCGGGCACATTGAGGGAGGCTTTCTCATCGTAGGATGCTGATGCCTGGCGAGCTGCTTGCGAGGATGAGCTTCGTGCTATTCGAAGGCACAGAGTCTACGAGCTTGTCGACCTTCCCCCTGGGAGGAAGGCGATTCAGGTCAAGTGGGTCTTTCGCAAGAAGGTGAAGCTGGATGGCTCACTGGAACGCTACAAGGCCCGCTTGGTCGTCAAGGGGTACTCTCAGATTGAGGGAGTTGATTACACTGACACATTTGCCCCTGTCGGCCGCATGATCTCAGCTCGAGCTCTGTTCGGTGTAGTGGCTCAGCATGACTGGGAACTGCACCAGATGGATGTGAACAACGTGTTCCTCCATGGATGAGGAGATTTACGTGGCTCAGCCACCAGGCTTTGAGGACAGTGACAAGGTCTGGCACTTGCGCAAGTCCTTGTACGGCCTCAAACAGCCTCCACGGTGTTGGAACCGGGAGATCACTGGCACCTTGACTCGCGCTGGATACGTTCAGAGCGAGACAGACCCCTCGCTCTTCATCCTACCGACACCCGAGCGGCTCACCGTCATCCTGATCTATGTTGATGACCTTCCGATTGCGTCTCCGTCCCTGGAGGCCGTGACGGAGGCCAAGGCTGTCCTGCAGACTACCTACAGGATGAAGGACCTCGGTCCTGCATCGGTGTTTCTTGGTATGGATATCGTGCAAGATCGCAGACATCGGACACTGTTGCTGCATCAAGCCCGATACGCACGAGTCGTGGGGGAGCGTTTCAGCGATCTCCTTGGTGCAGTGTCCACCGCTTCCACACCCCTCACACCTGATGGGCAGGATGTCCTGAAGGTGGATGACCCTACACAGCTGGAGGAGACAGTGGACGTGACCTTGTACCTCCGTCTCATCGGATCTCTAATGTACCTGGCCACTACCACGCGTCCTGACATCGCGTTCGCCGTCAACCTCATCGCTCAGTTCTCGCAGGCTCCACGTGCGAGAGCTCTTCACATGGCTGTGCGAGTGGTACGGTACGTGGTCTCCACGCCGTATCTTGGACTCTGCTTTCGTCGGCACTGTTCAGTGGTCCTTGACGGCTACACTGACAGTGACTAGGCTTGGAGCCTCGATGGGCGCAGTCGTACTGGCTACGTGTTTTTGCTCGGTGGTACCGCTTTGTCTTGGCGAAGCGGGAAGCAGGGCTGCATCGCACGTAGCTTGTCAGAGGCAGAATATGTGGCTTTGGGCGCAGGGGCTGCTGAGGCAGTATGGCTGCAGCGCTTATTTCTTGAGCTTGGGCAGTCAGTACCCGCCATTGTGCTGCCTTGCGACAACCAGAGTGCTCTCACCATTGCGGAGAACTCTAGTGTTTTTCATGCTCGCACAAAGCACATTCCGGTTGAGCATCACTTCGTTCGTGATCTGGTGGAGCGACGCGTGATCTCCATCATGTGGGTTGGCACTGACTTGCAACGTGTTGGTTTCTTGACGAAGGCACTTGCCCGCGGAAAGTTCCTGGTGGCCATTCGTTCTTTTAGGCTTCGCCCCGTGCGTGAGAGTAGTTGAGTGTGGGATGTGCGTCTGCGTCTCACCTGTCTGTGTCACACACTATTGTGGTTGTACCAGTGCTGCACGCGTATGGACATGCGTACCATCGGGTCATGGGGGAGTGTTGTGCTTTGTGCCGTTCCTGTACAGTTTACTGTTACCACTCGGCCGTGTCCATACTCGTCCAGATCCTTGAGGCAGGCGGCCCTGGTGACACTGGTGTGACGACAGGCGGCGGACTACTAGCTTGGAGCTGACCGACCACTGTTCCAGAGCCCCAGATGCCACCGGGACTCTTTGCTGTGTTTTCTACGTCTTGCAGGCGTCTTTCGGCGGACTGGCCATGAGGCCTATTTGCATGTTTTTACATTGTATTTCCTCTGCCTGTCGATGGATGCATGCATGTGACCAGTCGTAACGTCCTTCTTTTCATTCTGCACGTCTAGGTTCAGACGGCGTAGCATTCGGACATGTGTGCGCAGAGTTACGGCCAAAACAGTTGTTTTGGGCCGGTTTTAGGACAGCTTTTGGACTGCCGCGTGCGACACCCGCCGTGCGCCGCGGCAGGTATTTATGCCATGGACCTGTCATTTGTCATTTCTCTCTGCATATGCTATATTGAAGCATTCTGACACTGTGCCTTGTGTCTCCTAGCCAANACCGACCACTGTTCCAGAGCCCCAGATGCCACCGGGACTCTTTGCTGTGTTTTCTACGTCTTGCAGGCGTCTTTCGGCGGACTGGCCATGAGGCCTATTTGCATGTTTTTACATTGTATTTCCTCTGCCTGTCGATGGATGCATGCATGTGACCAGTCGTAACGTCCTTCTTTTCATTCTGCACGTCTAGGTTCAGACGGCGTAGCATTCGGACATGTGTGCGCAGAGTTACGGCCAAAACAGTTGTTTTGGGCCGGTTTTAGGACAGCTTTTGGACTGCCGTGTGCGATTCCCGCCGTGCGCCGCGGCAGGTATTTATGCCATGGACCTGTCATTTGTCATTTCTCTCTGAATATGCTATATTGAAGCATTCTAACACTGTGCCTTGTGTCTCCTAGCCAAACCCTTGCCGTTGTGTGTACGACCTGTGACTGTCGTCACCGTCTGATCAGGCACTGACACCTGGTCAGCGTCTGTGTTGCTAGGAAGCTTCTACGCACTTTATGTGCGGCTACGACGGCGGACATAACAACTGGGAGCCCTACGACAACCTTCAAGACGTCAATCATCTTAGCAGCAGCTACTACCGGCATCTCTGGGCCACAACTACATACGCGTCGGGACGTTGCGGTCTAAAAGAGGGGAATTGTTACATACTAGATGTACACGAGTCCCTAATCTTCTAAAATGGGAATTTCTGTTATTACACAAACAGCCCATCACGTTGGTAGGACCGCATTATTCACTTCGATGGCCGAGGGCAAACTGCTCAATTGCCCTCCCCACTGTGGATGTTCTCGAACCTTCTGACAGCTGCGACCACTCTCGTGAACCTACGAATAGAAGTATCACGACCTTTTGGTCGACTTTTTGACGATTCTCGACGAATATGGATTTATAAAGATGCATCGCGCATCTTCACCATCGATTCTCGAAGACTCCCGACTTCTCGGCGAACCTTCTCAATCCGACCACTCACGACGTGACTCCGCACGCGTCGCTCGACATTCAACCCAAAGACCCTGACTACGCTTCATTCGTAACTCATCACTTGTATATATATGTTTGACCATTCCGACACTTGCCATCGAAGTACAATTACTGCTAGTTATAAATCGCTCAAGTGTCCCAAATTCTAAATCGTGTTTGTCCTCACAACTTCTACCTGTTCACCATCTACGCCCCGTTTGGCCAAACACCCGGCAGGTCCCCTTTCTTTGCGTTCGAAGTCGGCGACGTCCGACTTCGAGAGCGAAGGCAAAGTTTGACACAGTTGTCATTTGATTCCGTTTTCGCTGGCACAATGAAAAACATGTGAATTCCGTTTTAGACTATGGATCCCGCTGATCTATCGACCCAAACGATGAGCACCGCTGTATTTATGCCCAAACCATGGCCACATCCGAGGACCAGGGTCACTCAGCCGGCCATGCGATGTGCTCGCGGTTGTGGCACTCCCATTCCTGAAGCTGCTCTCCTGTCAACCTGAATGGTGGGGCCAGAGGATGCGGCGCCGTGTCCACTTTGACTGGCCGCAGCTTGGAGCTGCGCCGTGGGCCAGGGAGGAGGCCGTCTCGGTGTGGCTGTGTAGTCTCTGCGAAGCATTCCGCTGCGGCTGGCTTTTGGAGCTCAGGGCCGGGAGCAGACCGGCCGCAGGTTTCTTGAGCGAGGTTCAGGTGAGACCCGGCTGCCGGCGACGCCGCCAGATGCAGCCGCCAGAGTTTCTCTTCTGGCTCTGCCCGTCGCTTGGAGCCTGGCCCGCTGAAATGTAGGGCGTAGCTTGGGGAGGTAAGTTGTGCATGGGGGAGCAGGGCAGTTGGGCAGGTCAGCATGCGGTGGCGGCGGCTGGATCTGCGCGCTAGGCATGAGATCACGTGCGGTAGTTGCTACTGGGACTGCTGCTCCTCGGCTGCTGCTGCCGGCTGCTGCTGCTTCTGCATCCGCTGGTGCTGCTTTCACGCAGTCGCGCCTTGCTCTCGCAGTTGCGCTCGCACGCGCCAGCGCTTTGTTGGCGTCTCTTCGAAGCCCAAACCCAATACCCAAGCGTCCTTTGATCCGATCCCCAGCCTTGAATCGGCCTACCCGCTTCCTACCAGGAGGACCGCCAGCAGCAGCACCAGGACTAGCGCCACCGCCAGCACCACCGCAGCCGACGTTTGCGGCTTACAACAGCTTCAGCGCCTTCATTAGATTTCTCCCATCGTCATTTACACGTCAAGTGACTTTCGTCGCCTCCTCCGATAGTTTGCTGCACGCCCGCCCTCCTCTGCTCTGTCGACCCCTTCACTCCTTTCGCTCCTCCCCATCCTCATACCCTTTCTCCCCCAACTGCCCCTCCCCACCCCCCCCCTCCTCCTCCTTCTCCTCTTCCTCCTCCTCCTCCTCCTCCTCCTCCTCCTCCTCCTCC
>SZWC01011050.1:27900-64310 GCA_023375785.1 Penium margaritaceum | reverse complement strand
GGGGGGGGGGGGGGGGGGGGGGGGGGTGTGTCGCCGCCGGCATCGAGCGTCGACGCGGTCGACGACTGGCGATCGTCGACCCACCTCCAGGTGGTCGACGATCGAGGTCAGCATAGTGCGGCACACATGCCGCACACACAATGCAAGGCAAGGCAAGGCAAGGCAAGGCAGGGCAAGGCAAAGCAAGGCGAGGCAAGGCAAGGCGAGGCAAGGCCACAGACCTTGAGGAACGAGAGTATGTGGTCGCGCCACAGCAGCCCCACCACGATGAGACAGCCAGCAGCCAACGACGCCAGCACCAGCAGCGCTTGCTGCCTGCGCACACGCAGCCAGCCACACGACAGTGAGAGTTCGTTTGTGAGTTGGCACACACACGCACGCACGCACATACGCACGTATGTGGGCCGACAACATGGCACAACATACTACAATGTTGCAACAACACAGCACAGCACAGCACGCTGTACCACAGCGTAGCACAAGGAACAGCATAACACAGAATAGCACAGCACAGCACAGCACAGCAAGTCATATCACAGCATAGGACAGCACAGCACAGCAGCGATGGATCACTGCACATGAGGAGGTGAAGGCTTCACCTCCTCATGTGCAGTGATCGTGAAGCAAGGGTGTGGGTGGGGCATGGCCGGTGGTGGATGGAGGTGACAGACCGTGCTGGCAAGCACAAAGTGCCACACGTCGGACTGCAGTTTTTCTCAGCAAACAGTAACCACCAGGCAGATGACGTCCTAAGGGAAAAGCACACTGCGGTGCAGTCCACAACACACAAGTACTGCACGAGCACGGACAGCCGCGTGCAGACAGCGGAAAGCACAGACACACGACAACCGTTGGCCTCTTGTGCTCCATCGTGCCGTCTTTTGGGCATCGCATCGTGCGCCACCCCACCAGTTCATCTCGCCAACAGCCCAACGACACTGCACTGGCTTCCTTCGCCGCCACTCGACATCAGGCGAGATGAACCGCACTGCCATCCTCCCGCACTGCCATCCTCCCGCACTGCCATCCTCCCGCACTGCCATCCTCCCGCACTGCCATCCTCCCGCACTGCCATCCTCCTGCACTGCCATCCTTTGCCGCCACTCGACACCACAACGACACTGCGGCGACGCAACGCAACGCCACGCTCCACTGCCGGCCGTGCAACACTTGCCTGCGCTGCGCCTGAAGCACGCCTCTCCTCCTCCTTCCAGACGATCGACGCCTCATCTCTCCGCCTCCACTCTCCTGCGACATCACGCCAAGTATTCCACTTGCGAAATCACTCTGATTGCAATCAATCGACCCTACAGAGTGCGGAACAGGCAGCCCCCCCTCCTCCCCCAAACCACGGCTTGCGCCCCACCCCACCCCCCCCCCCCCCCCCCCCCCCCCCCCCCCGGGGGGGGGGGGGGGGGGGGGAGGGGGCCGGGTGAGGGAGGGGGGGAGTGGGCCGTGGAGGGGAAGTGGTCCGAGGGCAGGGAGTGGGCCGAAAAAGGGCAAAGATAGCTTCTTTTTTTTTTTTTTCACTTCAAGTCAACACGAACAGCGTGCAGGACAAGCCAGGTGAAAAACGTTGAACTGAAATGGAATGACAAAATCGCATGCACAAGACTCCGCAGCGAGGCAGAAAGTGTCTTCGGCTCGCCTCCCACCCAACCTCGGGCCTTGTCAACCGTCCTGTGGCCCTCGCCCCAACCAACCTTTGGCTTCTAATGAGCGGCAGCCTTGTCAACGATCCTCGAGCCCTCTCCCTCGGCGGTCACTGGCTTTCGCAGCCACCGTCGATCCAAGTCAACGAGACGGCTGAAAACTATGCCGCTGGGTTGAACGAGACGGCCTCGCGAAACGACCCTCCGAGCACGGCTGAAGCGCCAGGGGCTGCAAACCTGAGTCTTCCTCGCCAGTTACAGCCGGCGGACAGGAACAAAGAATTAAGAGGCAAAGAAGCTGCTGTAGTTGCGGACGCGACGACAACACTAAGTCCTCCCGTCGGCGTCTCCCGCGACGTCCTCTCTCGCTCTCTCGCGCGCTCGCCCTCGTTCGCCTCCCGAGGCCACTGCAGCGGATTCACAACGGTCGGACGCACAGTGGTGTCAAGCGTCGACCCTTACCGCCGACCGTTCAGAAGCAGCGGCAGTGGCCTCGGACAAAAGACGGACCTAGCACGAGCGCGTGCTCAAATCTAGAGCTGAAGGTTTTCCTGCACGGCGGGTGATATCTGACAGGAGGACATCGTTTTCGTTTGGTGCATGAGGCGAGGCATGGCGAAGTGTCGATCAGCGAGGTCTTGCAAGTCTGTCGTTACGACAATTACAATTCCGCATTTACGACTTCATGCCCAACGGGATCGGAAAAAGTCGGGAAGGGTACTCGTGAGAGGGCCATTTTAAGAAGGATGAACAAAACTGTTGGGCAGAACCCAACGCAACGCAACGCAACGCAACGCAACTTTGTCTCTGGACTAGGCACCAACTTGCTCGAGCTAAGAATATAATCGCATCCGGAGGAGCGAGTTGCGGGACGAAGGCGGCAAAGTTTGGCCATAGCGCGCAGGTAAGGTCGTCTATGCCCGCATTGACTGGCTCGACTACGTCCAGCGTTTGGCGAAGCCGAAACCCAAGAGGGCTCCGCTTTGAAGCAAAGGAAGTCATCGTTGAACAGTTCGGTGGGTCGGGCAATCGAAGCCGCCGAACCTGTCGGTGGAAAATAAATGTGCTCAATACCTCTTCAAAAAAACGCACTCGAATTCTCCAGAAGTGGAAAGTTGTAGTGCATTTTGTACGAGATTTTCTGCGACATGTAGCCGAACCTCTGCGCACAACAGGGCAATGAGAGCGGCCAGAAAGTCTTTGAGCCGCGCCAATTTCCGTACGAAAGGACCACAGTAAAAAAGCGGGAAAAGGTTCGGGGTCCAACAGATAATGATGATGGAATAAGACCATGGGCGCGGCTCCATGTCAGCTGAACACATTGGCGGGCAGTCCGGTAAATGAAGATTCCGGTCCTGAACTCGCACCACTCTCCTTCGTTCTTTTTGGGCCCCTGGTCGTAACCGACTCAGCTTCATTCTTCACCCCGGTTGTAGCTTAAAATAAAAGCGGTAATAGCCTCAACACCAACAAAACGCTTGAGGATTGAACCCGTGTTCCATAATATAAGAGTTTCACTCAAAATTGTGGATACTTCTCCGCTAAATGGTGAAATCTGATGATAATTGTTGTCTGTTGCTTTGTATTTTGGTTTACAATGCTTTGTACATTTATCATTGGGCGTTATAGCTCATACATCCGCGCAAGCGTCAAAATGAGCCTGAAATATCATAAAATAGAATCTAAACCACGCCATTTTTGGGAAGTTAAAAAAAAAAACAACGCTATATACATTTCCATGGCCATGCTCGATCTACGACGCAAGTCGTCAATCGGGAGAAGCGAGGGGGGTGATGTGTCACCCCCGCTCTCGGAAGATCGCGGTCGAGAGGTTTGCCTTTTTTTCCAACTCGCAAACACACATTCGCGAATTTAGGGTTTTCTAAGTTTTCGCGTAAAAAAAACCCTACATCCGCGAATGCAAGTTTGTGAGTTGAAAAAAAAGGCAAATTAATCGATTGCGATCGAGAAAAAACCCTTTTGGAATATTTATTTTGGAGAAGCGAACCCACTTTTATGCATGCAAACCGCTTTCAAACCCTACCCCAAGTTACACTCGAGGTTTTAGGGTTTTATTTTTGCGCAGGCTCCTGCTAGGCCCCGCTGCCGCGGGGCCCAGCAGGTTCCCTTTCAACGCATAAGGTGTTTCGGACCCCCCACACAAAACCATCGTAAACCTTTGTCAGAAAAGTCACAAACCCCTCTATAGAGGTGTTAATGAATTTTCTTTCATGTCTGACGACGTAAGCATGTTGTCACTGGGTGGCATGCGACGGTAACATGTTCATTTGGATGTAACTTGCTTTTTTGCATGCTCGCTGGATATAGTGATTATAAAGAGCGAAAAAAGTTCCGAATTTGGATATGGCGTGGTTAATGTGCGAAACATGGACATGGCAATCATTATCGAGAATTCTGTGGATGTATGGTCACAACCCCCGTTTAAAATTCCCAATTGAGAAGAAAGTATATTGTAAGGACTTTGAGCTATTTTTAACTATCCTTAAAATTGATCCCAGAATAAATGGAAGGTAAAGGAATGTAACAATTACTATTCGAGAGGGGGACGAGTAAGTTTTTGCACAACATTCTAGTCAAATAAGGTGAAACGGTGTGGAGCAAATGACTAACCAAGCGCATTTGTACATAAGATGCTCTAGCAACCATAACAAAGCATCAATCTTAATAGATGTTTCATCAAAAAAGAAGGCTTCATACGGGCAACAAAGACGATGGGTGATGCGAGACAACTTTCGATACAGAGTAAGGCATTAAGACACGGAAACTATTCCGTAACGTGCAATGTACTTGGATGAAATCCTATGGAACATTGAGCAAACATGTACAAAAAGGATAAACTACTGATCTTTAATCTATTTTTTTATCAATTGTAACATGTCGAGTCTCCAGCTCCTTCTCTGAAGTCGTCGTCGGAGTTCGCAGAATAGCGTTCTCAGTCCGCGTCAGGGGTTTTTCCCCCTTCGCAGGGCTGAGCGGCAATCGTCATCAACGACCCAGAGCAGGGAGACTCGAATATTTCGAGTCTCCGGAGGCCCATTTCCGTTTTTAACTAATCCCCTGGTTTTGGGACCCAAACCGGGGGTTTTTACCTCGAAATCGTGTGTTCGCACGAGTTACTTCGTTTATTTTATGTCAAAGTTCGTCGTAAACGAACTTCGATTTACGTTTTTCTCTCTCGACCTCACCCTCGCTCCCCCTATCCCTCGTCCTCGCTTGCTGGTTTGCAAGGAGGGCGAGGGGGGGCGAGGGCACGAGGCCACGAGGCCTCGCCCTCGAGGCCCTCGTGGCCCCTCAGCCGCCGATCAGGCTGAGGCCGCGATCGGCGGCTGACGGCTGGCCGGCCGGTGGCCGGCCGGTCGCTTGGCCGGCCGCTGGCCGTCCAGCCGCCCGACAGCGAGCTGGCCGGCGGCCAGCGAAGTGCCGGCCGCCGGCCAGCCCTCGCTGACGCGAGGGGTGGTGCGCAACCACCCCTCGCTTCAGCGAGGAGGGAGGGCCGAACCGGCCCTCCCGCTACATCAATGTTGTTCAAGAAAAATGCTAACGAATGAGATGCCACCTACATATTTCCATCAGGCGAAATTCTCTTATGTTCCGGTGTTTCACTCATACTCTTCTTAAAAATATTCTAAAGACTGTTTCTACATATGCCGTTACTATTTTTTAACAGTTTCGACTCTCATCCCACTCAGGAACCCCGAACAGGGCGCTCAGAATGAGTGATTCCCCGGTCTGAAGAGGCAGATTTCTACGAGAAACGGAATGCCGCCTCGTCAGACTGTAACTGTTCGACGCCGCCAGCTGGATTGGTGGTGTCGAACAACGTCGACGTAAAAAATACGGGTCACATTTTTTTGTTGGACGAAACTTTAAGTTGCGCATACATGTGCATGGCCTCAAACCATGAACGGAAGTAAAGATCACATAAATAACATTTTAAAAAAGTCAAAATCAAAGATCAATAGGGTAAGACAAATTGGGCATAGCTAAGGCCTCAGCTCTTATTGTGGTACAGGTCATTCTCGACACATGGTGACCTCCCCATTACCTGTAGTGTTTCTTTGAATTCGTCCCTTCTTAAGATCCTTTTTGGTCATTGTTGTATTCTCCCAAATTCGAGTTCATATTAGTTTTTCGTGTGGTCGCCAATTAGCACTTGCCCATGATTATGGAACTCTTGAAATCACCCACTGTTCAATTCCCTAGACATCCATATTGAAACAAAACTCACACGAGACAATCAAAATTTGGAGTTTGGATGCTCGAGCTTTTATCACGCTAGGCTGTTAAATCAAAGCCCTCATCTTTCCATCTTTGCGCCACTCGTTCCCTCTCGCTTATGCTTCCGGAGCAAGAGTGAACATGGGACACCAAGTGCGTGGATTTGAAACGATAATAGGCGAAAATTATGGCCAAACTCAGGAGTTTTACTAGAGATTCTTCCATTCTCTGATTAGTTAGGAACTCATGGGAGAATGAAATCAGTTATTTATAGGATAAATATGGATGATCGTATGATATTAAACGATAGAATTATGTCAGTTTTGCTGTCCTCTGGACTTGTCGCCACTCACTCACTGGGATGCTGTGACGTTCGACAACAACTACGACATCATCGACCTCAACTGGTGTGCCCTACTTGCGCCCTAGTTGCGCCCTAGTTGCATCCTAGTTGAACCCTACTTTCACCCTACTTGTGCCCTACTTGCACCCTAGTTGTGCCCTAGTTGCACCTTACTTGCGCCCTGCTTGCACCCTAGTTGCGTCCTAGTTGCGCCCTAGTTGGGCCCTAGTTGCGCCCTGGTTGCGCCCTAGTTGCGCCAAACATGCGTCCTGCTTGCACCCTAGTTGTGCCCTAGTTGCGTCCTTGTTCCACCCTACTTGCAGCCTACTTGCGCCCTACCTGCGTCCTAGTTGTGCCCTAGTTGGGCCCTAGTTACACCGTACTTGCGCCCTACTTGCGTCCTACTTACGCCCTACTTGCGCCCAAGTTGGGTCCCATTTGGGCCCTAGTTGTACCCTAGTTATGCCCTAGTTGTGCCCTAGTTGCACCTAAGTAAGGTACTAGCTACGTCCTAGTTGCGCCCTAGTTGCGTCCTAGTTGCGTCCTACATGTGCCCTACTTGCGCCCTACTTGCGGCCTAGTTACACCCTAGTTACTCCCTAGTTGCGCCTAGTTGCGCCTCAGTTGGACACTAGCTACACCCTAATTGTGTCCTAGTTGCGTCTTAGTTGTGCCCTAGTTACGTCCTAGTTGCGCCCTAGTTGTGCCCTACTTGCGTCTTACTTGCACCCTAGTTACGTCCTAGTTGCGCCTTTGTTGCGACCTACTTGCGCCCTACTTGCGTCCTACTTACACCCTAGTTGTATCCTAGTTGCACCATAGTTGCGTCCTACTTGTACCCTACTTGCACCCTACTTTCACCCTAGTTGCGCCCTAGTTGCACCCTAGTTTCGTCCTACTTGCGCCCTACTTGCACCCTAGTTGTGCCCTAGTTGCACCCTAGCTGCACCCTAGTTATGCCCTACTTGCACCCTACTTGCGTCGTACTTGCGCCCTAGTTGCGTCCTACTTGCACCCTACTTGCGCCCTAGTTGCGCCCTAATTGCACCCTAGTTGCACCCTAGTTACGCCCTAGTTGCGCCTCAGTTGGGCACTAGCTACGCCCAAGTTGCGCCATAGTTGCATCCTAGTTACACCCTTGTTACGCCCTACTTACGCCATACTTGCGCCCTAGTTGCGCCCTAGTTGCACCCTAGTTGCATCCTAGTTGCGCCCTAGTTGCGCCTCAATTGGGCACTGGCTACGCCCTAGTTGGGCCCTAGTTGCGTCCTAGTTGCGCCTTAGTTACGCCCTAGTTGTTCCCTAGTTGTTTCCTACTTCCGCCCTAGTTGCGTCCTAGTTGCGTCTTACTTTTGTCCTACTTGCACCCTTCTTGCGTCCTAGTTGCACCCTAGTTGCGCCCTAGTTGCACCCTACGTGCACCCTAGTTGCGCCCTACTTGCGCCCTAGTTGCGCCTCAGTTGGGCACTAGCTACGCTTTGGTTGTGCCCTAGTTGTGCCCTAGTTGCACCGTAGTTACGCCCTACTTGCGCCCTACTTGCACCCTAGTTGCGCCCACCTCCTGGCCTAGTGACGCCCAACTTGTGTCCAAGTTGCGCCCAAGTTGTGCCTCAGTTAGGCACTAGCTACGCTCTAGTTGCACCCTAGTTGCATCCATGTTGCACCCTAATTACACCCTACTTGCACCCTACTTGCACCCTACTTGCACCCATGTTGCACCCTAGTTGTGCCCTAGTTACGTCCTACTTGCGGCCTACTTGCGACCTAGTTACGTCCTAATTGCATCCTAGTTGTGCCCTATTTGCGCCCTATTTACACCCTAGTTATGCCCTAGTTGCGTCCTAGTTGTACCCTACTTGTTCCCTACTTGTGCCCTAGTTACGCCCTTGTTGCACCCTAATTGCACCCTACTTGCACCCTACTTGTTCCCTAGTTGCGTCCTAGTTGTGCCCTTGTTGTCCCCTAGTTACACCCTAGTTGCGTCCTACTTGCGTCCTAGTTGCGTCCTACTTGCACCCTCGTAGCGCACTAGTTGCGCCTCAATTAGGCACTAGCTACGCCCTAGTAGCACCCTAGATGCGCCCTAGTTGTGTCCTACTTGTGCACTATTTTCGTTCTAGTTGTACCCTTCTTGCACCCTAGTTTTGCCCTACTTGCGTCCTAGTTGCACTTTAGTTGCGCCCTACTTGCGCCCTAGTTGGGCAATTGGTGCACCCTAGTTGCACCCTAGTTTCACCCTACTTGCACCCTAGTTGCACCCTTGTTGCACCCTAGTTGCGTTCCAATTGCGCCCTACTTGCGCCTTAGTTGCACCCTAGTTGCACCCTAGTTGCGTCCTACTTGCGCCCTACGTGCACCCTACTTGCGCCCTAATTCCGTCCTAGTTGCGTCCTAGTTGTCCCTACTTGTGCCCTACTTGCGCCCTTCTTGCACCCGAGTCGCACACTAGTTGTGCCCTAGTTGAGCCCTACTTGTGGCTTACTTGGCCCCTAGTTGCGCCCTAGTTACACCCTAGCTGCACTTCAGTTGGACACTAGCTATGCCCTAGTTGCGCCCTAGTTGCACCCTAGTTGTGTCCTAGTTGCGCCCTACTTGCGTCCTGCTTGCGTCCTACTTGCACCCTAGTTGCACCCTAGTTGCGTCCTAGTTGCGCACTACTTGCACCCCACTTGCGCCTAGTTGCACCCTGGTCGCGCCCTAGTTGCGCCCTAGTTGCGCCCTACTTGCGCCCTAGTTGTGCCCTAGTTGCGTCCTACTTGCGCCCTACTTGCGCCCTAGTTATGCCCTGATTGCACACTCGTTGCAACCTAATGGCACCCTAGTTGCGCCCTAGTTGCACCTCAGTTGGGCACTAGCTACACACTAGTTGTACCCTAGTTGCACCCTACTTGTGTCCAACTTGCACCCTACTTGCGTCCTACTTGCGCCCTAGTTACGTCCTTGTTGTGCCCTAGTAGCGTCCTAGTGGCGCCCTAGTTGCACCTCAGTTGGGCACTAGCTATGCCCTAGTTGCGCCATACTTGTGCTCTAGTTGCGCCCTACTTGCGTCCTACTTGCACCATACTTGCGCCCTAGTTGTGCCCTAGTTGCGCCCTAGTTGCACTCTAGTTGCGCCTCAGTTGGGCACTAGCTATGCCCTAGTTGGACCGTAGTTGTACCCTAGTTGCGCCCTAGTTGCGCCCTAGTTGTGTCCTAGTTGCGTCCTACTTGTGACCTAGTTGCACCCTAGTTGCGTCCTACTTATGTCCTACTTGCGTCCTACTTGCGTCCTTGTTGCGCCCTAGTTGCACCCTAGTTGTGCCCTCCTTGCGCCCTACTTGCACCATACTTACGTCCTAATTGCACCTCAGTTGCATCCTAGGTGTGTCCTAGTTCTGCCCTACTTGCACCCTAGTTGTTGCCTAGTTGCACTCTAGTTGCACCCTAGTTGTGCCCTACATACATCCTAGTTTCGCCCTACTTGCATCCTAGTCGCGTCCTAGTTGCGCCTCAGTTGGACATTTGCTACGCTCTAGTTGCACCCTAGTTGTGTCCTACTTGCGCCCTACTTGTGCCCTACTTGCTTCCTAGTTGCGTCCTACCCTTGTCCTAGTTGCGTCGACTTACGTCCTAGTTGCACCCGATTTGCGCCCTAGTTGCGCCCACGATGCGCCTCAGTTGGGCACTAGCTACGTCCTATTTGCGTCCTAGTTACGTCCTAGTTGCACCCTACTTACGCCCTACTTGCACCGGAGTTGCGTCCTAGTTGCCCCCTAGTTGTCCCCTAGTTGCACCCTAATTTCGTCCCAGTTGTGCCTCAGTTGGGCACTCACTACACCCTAGTAGCACCCTAGATACGCCCTAGTTGCATCCTACTTGTGCCATATTTTTATCCTAGTTGCGCCCTTCTTGCGCCCTAGTTGCATCCTTCTTGCACCCTAGTTGCGCCCTAGCTGTGCCTCAGTTGGCTACTAGCTACGCCCTAGTTGGGCCCTAATTACGCCCTACTTGCACCCTAGATGTGCCCTAGTTGCGCCGTAGTTGCACCTCAGTTGGGCACTAGCTAGGTTCTAGTTGGGCCCTAGTTGCATCCTAGTTGCATCCTAGTTGCGCCCTAGTTGTGCCCTAATTGTGTCCTACTTGCGTCCTAGTTGCATCCTAGTTGCGCCCTTATTACGCCCTACTTGCGCCCTACTTGCGTCCTAGTTGCGCCCTAGTTGCGTCCTAGTTACGTCCTACATGCGCCCTCCTTGCGTCTTACTTGCGCCCTACGTACGCCCTAGTTGCACCCAAGTTGCACCCTAGTTGCGCCCTTTTTGTGCCCTACTTGAGCCCTAGTTGCGCCCTAGTTGCGCCCTAGTTGTGTCCTAGTTGCGCCCTACGTGCGTCCTAGTTGCGCCTAGTTGTGCCTCACTTGGGCACTGGCTACACTCTAGTTACGCCATAGTTGCGCCCTAGTTGCGCCCTATTTGTACCCTACTTGCCTCCTAGTTGCGCCCTACTCCTGCCCTAGTTGAGCCCGACTTGTGTCCTAGTTGCGCCCAAGTTGCGCCTCAGTTGGGCACTAGCTACGCCCTAGTTGCGTCCTAGTTGTACCCTAATTGTGTCCAACTTGCGTCCTACTTGCACCCTTGTTGCACCCTAGTTGCGCCCTAGTTGCACCCTACTTGCGGCCTACTTGCGCCCTAGTTGTGTCCTAGTTACGTCCTAGTTGTACCCTAGTTGCACCCTAAATGCACCCTACTTGCGTCCTACTTGCGCCCTAGTTGCTCCCTAGTTGCGTCCTACTTGCGCCCTACTCGCGCCCTAGTTGCGTCCTACTTGCGCCCTACTTGCATCCTACTTGCGTCCTACTTGCGCCCTAGCTGCGTCCTAGTTGCGCCCTAGTTACCCCCTAGTTACAACCTAGTTGCTTCGTACTTGCGTCCTAGTTGCGACCTACTCGCGCCCTAGTTGCACCCTTGTTGCGCCTCAGTTGGGCACTACTTACGCCCTAGTAGCTCCCTAGATGGGCCCTAGTTGCGCCCTATTTGCACACTATTTTTGTCCTAGTTGCACCGTACTTGTGCCCTAGTTGCGCCCTAGTTGGACCCTAGGTGCGCCCTAGTTGCGCCCTAGTTGAACCCTACTTGCACCCTACCTGCACCCGAGTTACATCCTTGTTGCGCCCTAGTTGCACCCAAAATGTGCCCTACTTGCGTCCTAGTTACGCCCTAGTTGCGCCCTTGTTACATCCTACTTGTGTCCTACTTACGCCCTACTTGTGTCCTAGTTACGTCCTAGTTGTGCCCTAGTTGCGCCGTACTTGTACCCTACTTGCACCCTATTTGTGTCCTAGTTGCACCCTAGTTGCGCCCTAGTTGCGCCCTAGTTGCGCCCTTCTTGGGCCCTAGTTGCGCTCTAGTTACGCCCTAGTTACACCAAAGTGTAACCTACTTGTTTCCTAGTTGCGCCCTACTTTCGTCCTAGTTGCGCCCTAGTTGCGTCTAAGTTGGACACTAGCTACGTCCTAGTTGCCCCCTAGTTGCGCCCTATTCGCGCCCTAGTGTGTGTCCTACTTGCGCCTTACTTGCGCCCTAGTTGCACAGTACTTGTACCCTAGTTGCGTCCTAGTTACGCCCTAGTTGCGCCCTAGTTGCGTCTTGGCTGCGCCTTAGTTGGACACTATGTATGTCCTAGTTGCGTCCTACTTGAGCCCTTCTTGTGCCATACTTACGCCCTAGTTGGGCCCTACTGGCGCCCTAGTTACGCCCTACTTGCACCCTAGTTGCGCCCTAGTTGCCCCTCAGTTGGACACTAGCTACACCCTAATTGTGCCCTAGTTGTGCCCTAGTTGCGCCTTAGTTGCGTCCTACTTGTGCCCTACTAACATCCTAGTTGCGCCCTACTTACGCCTTAGTTGCACCCTAGTTGTATCTCAGCAGGGTTTTAGCGATGCCGTAGTTGTACCTTAGTTCCGCCTTAGTTGCATCCTAGTTGAACCCTAGTTGCGTTCTAGTTAAGCCCTACTTGCGTCCTACTTGTGCCCTAGTTGCACCCTAGTTGTACCCTAGTTGCGTCCTAGTTGCGCCCTACTTGCCCCCTAGATGCACCCTAGTTGTGCCCTAGTTGCGCCCTACTTGCGCCTTACTTGCCCCGTAGTTGCACCCTAGTTGCGCCCTAGTTGCACCGTACTTGCGTCCTACTTGCACTCTACTTGCGCCCTAGTTGTGCCCTAGTTGCGCCCTCCTTGCATCCTACTTGCACCCTAGGTTGGCCCTAGATGCGCCCTAGTTGTACCCTAGTTGCGCCCTAGTTGCACCCTACTTGCGCCGTAGTTGCGCCCTACTTGCACCCTACTTGCATCCTACTTGCGTCCTAGTTGTGTCCTAGTTGCGCGTACCTGGCGCCCTACTTGCACCCTACTTGCACCCTAGTTGCGCCCTAGTTGCACCCTAGTTGTACCCTACTTGCACCCTACTTGGGTCCCTTTTTCCCTAGTTACACCCTACTTGCGCCCTAGGTTTTTCCTAGTTACGCCCTAGTTGCTCCCCACTTGCGCCCTACTTGCGCCCTACTTGCGCCCTAGTTGCACCCTAGTTGCTTCCTAGTTGTGTCCTATTTTTTGACCTACTTGTGTCCTACTTACGTCCCAATTGCACCCTAGTTTCGCCCTAGTTGCACCCTAGTTGCACCCTACTTGCACCCTAGTTGGATCGTAGTTGCACCCTTCTTGCGCCCTCATTGCGTCCTACTTGCATCCTACTTGTTCCCTAATTGTACGTTAGTTGCGTCCTAGTTGCGCCCTACTTGCGTCCTACTTGCGTCCTCGTTGTGCCCTAGTTGTACCCGACTTACGCCCTACTTGCTCCCTACTTGCGTCCTAGTTGCGCCCTACTTACGCCCTAGTTGCGTCCTAGTTGTGTCCTAGTTGCGTCCTAGTTGCTTGTCAGTTGGAAATTAGCTACGCCCTCGTTGCGCCGTACTTGCATCCTAGTTGCGTCCTAGTTACACCCTACTTGCGTCCTAGTTGTGCCCTAGTTACACCCTAGTTGCGTCCTACCTGCGCCCTAGTTGCGCCCTACTTGCGTCCTAGTTACGCCCTAGTTGCGACTCAGTTGGGCACTAGCTACGCTGTAGTTGCGCCCTAGTTGCGTCCTAGTTGCACCCTAGTTGTGCCCTAGTTGCGCCCTACTTGCACCCTATTTGCGCCCTAGTTGCGTCCCAGTTGCGCCCGACTTGCGCCCTAGTTGCGTCCTAGTTGCGCCTCAGTTGGGCACTAGTTACACCCTAGTTGCGTCCTAGTTGCACCCCAAATGCGTCCTACTTGCGCCCTATTTGCGTCCTAGTTGCGCTCTAGTTGTGCTTTAGTTGCGACCTAGTTATGCCCTTCTTGCACCCTACTCGAGCCCTAGTTGCGCTTTAGTTGCACAATAGTTGCGTCCTACTTGCGCCCTACTTGCGTCCTACTTGCGCCCTAGTTGCACCGTAGTTGCGTCCTACTTGCGTTCTACTTGTGTCCTACTTGCACCCTAGTTGCGCCCTAGTTGCCCCCTAGTTGTACCCTAGTTGCGCCCTACTTGCGCCCTAGTTGCGCCCTACTTGCACCCTAGTTGTGCCTTAGTTGCACCCTAGTTGTGCCCTAGTTGCGACCTCGCTGTACCCTAGTTGCGCCCTAGCTACGCCCTAGTTGGACCCTAGTTGCGCCCTAGTTGTACCATACTTGCGACCTACCTGCAACCTCGTTGCGTCATTGTTGCGCCCTAGTTGTATTCAAATTGCGCCCTACGTGCATCCTAGTTGCGCCCTAGTTGCGTCCTAGTTGTGTCCTACTTGCATCCTACTTGCGCCATATTTGCGCCCTAGTTACGTCCTAGTTGCGCCCTAGTTGCACCGTACTTCCGCCCTACTTGCACCCTACTTACGCCCTAGTTACGCCCTAGTTATGCCCTAGTTACGCCCTACTAGCACCCTACTTCGGCCCTAGTTGCGACCTAGTTACGCCCTAGTTGCACCCTAGTTGCGCCCTACTTGTGCCCTAGTTGAACCCTACTTGCGCCCTAGTTGCGCCCTAGTTGCGTCTAAGTTGGGCACTAGCTACACCCTAATTGCGCCCTAGTTGTGCCCTAGTTGCGTCCTAGTGTGCACCCTACTTGCGCCATACTTGCGCTCTTGTTGCACCCTACTTGTACTCTAGTTGCACCTTAGTTGCGTCCTAGTTGCGCCTCAGTTGGGCACAATCTATGTCCTAGTTGCGCCCTACTTGAGCCCTACTTGCGCCCTACTTGCGCCCTAGTTGGGCCCTACTTGCGCCCTAGTTGCGTCCTAGTTGCGTCCTAGTTGTGCCCTAGTTGCGCCTCAGTTAGACACTAGCTATACCCTAGTTACACCCTAGTTGTGCCCTAGTTGCGCCCTAGTTGTGCCCTAGGTTCGCCCTACTTGCGTCGTAGTTACGTCTTACCTACGCCTTAGTTACTCCCTAGTTGTTTCCTAGTTGCGTCGCAGCTGGATATGAGCGATGTCCTAGTTGCGTCCTAGTTACGTCCTAGTTGCACCCTAGTTGCATCCTAGTTGCACCCTAGTTGTGCCCTTGTTGCATCCTACTTGCGCCCTACTTGCGCCCTAGTTGCACCCTTGTTGCGTCCTAATTGCATCCTAGTTGCACCCTTCTTTCGCCCTAGTTGTACCCTAGTTGTGCCCTAGTTACGCCTACTTGCGCCCTACTTACCCCGTAGTTGCACCCTAGTTGCGCCCTAGTTGTGCCGTACTTGTGCCCTACTTGCACCCTACTTGCACCGTAGTTGCACCCTAGTTGCACCCTAGTTACGTCCTACTTGTGTCATACTTGCACCCTAGTTGTGCCCTAGATGCTTCCTAGTTGCGCCCTAGTTGCGTCCCAGTTGTATCCTACTTGCGCCCTAGTTGTGCCCTACTTGTGTCCTATATGCGTCCTAGCGCCCTAGTTGCACCCTAGTTGCGCCCTACTTGCACCCTACTTGCACCTTACTTGCGCCCTACTTACGCCCTAGTTACGTCCTACTTGCGTCCTAGGTTTGTCCTAGTTACGTCCTAGTTGCACCTTTGTTGGACTCTAACTACGCCGTAGTTGCGCCCTGGTTGCACCCTAGTTGCGCCCTAGTTGTGCCCTAGTTGCACCCTAGTTGCGCCCTACTTGCACCCTACTTGCATCCTAGTTGCACACTAGTTACGCCCTAGTTGCGTCCTACTTTTGACCTACTTGCACCCTATTTGCACCCTAGTTGCACCCTAGTTGTGCCCTAGTTGCATCCTAGTTGCGCCCTTGTTGCGCCCTACTTTCGCCCTACTTGCATCCTATTTGCGTCCTAGTTGCACCCTAGTTGCGTCCTACTTAGGTCCTCGTTGCGCCCTAGTTGTGCCCTAGTTGTGCCCTACTTGCGTCTTACTTGCATCCTAGTTGTACCCTAGTCTTGCCCTACTTACGTCCTACTTGCTCCCTACTTGCATCCTAGTTGCGCCCTACTTGCGCCCTAGTTATACCCTAGTTGCATCCTAGTTGCATCCTAATTGCGCGTCAGTTGGGAACTAGCTACGCCCTAGTTGTACCCTAGTTGTACCCTAGTTGTGCCCTACTTATGTCCTAGTTGTGCCCTTGTTGCTCCCTAGTTGCGCCCTAATTGCGCCCTACCTGCGCCCTAGTTGCGTCCTACTTGTGCCCTAGTTGTGCAATAGTTGTGCCTGAGTTGGGCACTAGCTACGCCCTAGTTGCACCCTAGTTGCGTCCTAGTTACGCCCTAGTTGTGCCCTACTTGTGCCCTAGTTGCATCCTAATTGCGCCCTAGTTACGTCCGACTTGCGCTCTAGTTGCGTCCTAGTTGGGCCTCAGTTGGGCACTAGCTACGCCCTAGTTGTGTCCTAGTTGCACCCTAATTACGCCATACTTTTGTCCTATTTGCACCCTAGTTGCGCTGTATTTGCACCCTAGTGGCACCCTACTTGCGCCATTCTTGCGCCCTACTTGTGCCCTAGTTGCGCCCTAGTTGCCCCCTATTTGCACCCTAGTTGCGCCCTACTTGCGCCCTGGTTCCACCCTGGCTGCGCCCTAGTTGTGCCCTACTTGCGCCCTACTTGCGCCCTAGTTAAGTCCTAGTTGCGTCCCAGTTGTTCCCTAGTTGTACCCTACTTGTGCCCTAGTTGCACCCTAGTTACGCCTTTGTTGCGCCCTACTTACGTCCTACTTGGGTCCTAGTTGTGCCCTAGTTAAGCCCTAGTTGCACCCTAGTTGCGCCCTACTTGCCCCGTAGTTGCGCCCTAGTTGCGTCTAAGTTAGACACTAGCTGTATCCTAGTTGTGCCCTAGTTGCGCCCTAGTTGCACCCTACTTGCGCCCTAGTTGCTCCTTACTTACTCTTTAGTTGCGCCCTAGTTGCGCCCTAGTTGCGTCACAGTTGGGTATTAGCGACGCCCTAGTTGCACCCAAGTTGTGCCCTAGTTGCACCCTACTTGTGACCTAGTTGTACCCTAGTTGTGCCCTAGTTGCACCCTAATTGCGCCCTACTTGCGCCCTGGTTGCGGCCTCGTTGCGTCCTAGTTACACCCTAGTTGTGCCCTACTTGCGCCCTAGTTGCGCCCTAGTTGCCCCCTAGTTACGCCCTACTTACGCCCCACTTGTCCAGTACTTGCACCCTAGTTACGCCCTAGTTGCACCGTACTTGCACCCTACTTGCGCCCTACTTACGCCCTAGTTGTGCCTGAGTTGCGCCCTAGTTGCATCCTACTTGCGTCCTACTTGCACCCTAGTTGCGTCCTAGATACACCCTAATTGCGCCCTAGTTGCACCCTTATTGCACTATGATTGGGTCCTAGTTGCACCCTACTTGCGCCCTACTTGCACCCTACTTGCACCCTAGTTTCGTCCTAGTTGTGCGCACCTGGCGTCCTACTTGCGCCCTACTTGCGCCCTAGTTACGCCCTAGTTGCACCCCAGTTGCGCCCTAATTGCACCCTACTTGCGTCCTACTTGTACCCTAGTTGCGCCCTACTTGCATCCTAGGTTTGCCGTAGTTGCGCCCTTGTTGCGCCTCAGTTGGGCACCAGCTACGCCGTAGTTGCGCCCTAGTTGTGCCCTAGTTGCATCCTACTTGCGCCCTACTTGCGTCCTACTTGCACCCTAGTTGCACCTTAATTGCGCCCTAGATGCGCATCAGTTGGACACTAGCTACACCCTAGTTGTGCCCTACTTGCACCCTAGTTGCGTCCTACTTTCGCTCTATTTGCCCTACTTGTGCCCTCGTTGCGTCCTAGTTGCGCCCTAGTTGCGCCCTAGTTGCGCCTCAGTTGGGAACTAGCTACGTCCTAGTTGCACCCTAGTTGCATTCTAGTTACGCCCCAGTTGCGCCCAGGTTGCGCCCTAGTTGCGCTCTTATTGCGCCTTACTTGCACCCTAGTTGCGCCCTAGTTACGTCCTACTTACGACCAACTTGCACCCTACTTGCACCCTAGTTGCGCCCTAGTTGTGCCCTACTTGCTCCCTACTTGCGCCCTACTTGCGCCCAACTTGCGCCCTCATTGTGCCCTAGTTACGCCCTAGTTGCGTCCTACTTGCGTCCTATTTGCGCCCTAGTTGCACCCTACTCGAACCCTAGTTGCACCCTAGTTTAGCCCTACTTGCGCCCTACTTGCGCCCTACTTGCGCCCTAGTTGCGCCCTACTTGTGTCCTAGTTGCGCCCTAGTTGTGCCCTTGTTGTGTCCTAGTTGCGCCTCAGTTGGGCACAAGCTAAGCCCTAGTTGCGTCCTAGTTGCGCCATAGTTGTGCCGTAGTTGCACCCTAGCTGAGCCCTAGTTGCGACGTAGTTGCGTTCTAGTTGCGCACTAGTTGCGCCCTTGTTGTGCCCTAGTTACGTCCTAGCTTTGGCCTAGTTGTGTCCTAGTTGCACCCTAGTTGCGCCCTTGTTGTGTCCTAGTTCCGGCCTACTTGCACCCTACTTGCACCCTGGTTGCACCCTACTTGCACCCTACTTGCGTCCTACTTGCGTCCAACTTGCACCCTAGTTATGCCCTAGTTGCGCCCTGTTTGGGCTCTACTTGTTCCCTACTTGCACCCTACTTGCGTGCTAGTTGCACCCTAGTTGCACCCTTGTTGCACCCTACTTGTGCCCTGGTTGCGCCCTAGTTGCACCCTAGTTGCGTCCAAGTTGTGTCCTACTTGCGCCCTAGTTGCGCCCTATGTGCGCCCTATTTGCGCCCTAGTTGTGCCTCAGTTGGGCACTAGCTACGTCCAAGTTCCGCCGTAGTTGCGTCCTAGTTGTGCCCTAGTTGCATCCTACTTGCGTCCTACTTGTGCCCTAGTTACGCCCTACTTGCACCCTAGTTGCGCCCAACTTGGGACCTAGTTGCACCCTAGTTGTGCCTCAGTTTGGCACTAGCTACGTCCAAGTTGCGTCATAGTTGTGCCCTAGTTGCGCCCTAGTTGCACCCTACTTGCGCCCTACTTGTGCCCTAGTTGCTTCCTAGTTGGACCCTAGTTGCACCCAACTAGGGCGCAACTAGGGAGCAACTAGGGCACAACTAGGGTGCAACTAGGGTGTAGCTAGTGTCCAACTGAGGCGCAACTAGGGTGCAACTAGGGCGTAACTAGGGTGCAACTAGGAGTAAGTAGGACGAAAGTAGGGCACAATTAGGGCGCAACTAGGGCACAACTAGGGCATAGCTAGTGCCCAACTGAGGCGCAAATAGGGCACAACTAGAGCGCAACTAGTGCGCAACTAGGGTTCAAATAGGACGCAACTATGGTGCAACTAGGGCACAACTAGGGCGCAACTAGGGCGTAGCTAGTGTGCAACTGAGGCGCAACTAGGGCGCAACTAGGCCGCAACTAGGACGCAAGTAGGGCGCAAGTAGGGCGTAAGTAGGACGCAAGTAGAACGCAAGTAGGACGCAAGTAAGGCGCAACTAGGGTGCAAGTAGGACACCAGTAGGACGCAACGAGGGCACAATTAGGATGCAAGTACGGCACAAGTAGGACGCAACTAGGGTGTAACAAGGACGGAACTAGGACGCAAGTCGGGCGCAAATAGGGTGCAAGTAGGGCGCAAGTAGGGCACAATTAGGGCGCAACTAGGGCGCAAGAAGGGCGCAACTACGGCGCAACAAGGGCACAACTAGGGTGCAGCTTGGGATAGCTAGTGCCCAACTGAGAAGCAACTAGGGCGCAAAGAGGGCGCAACTAGGGTGCAAGTAAGGCACAACTAGAACGCAACTAGGGCACAACTAGGGTACAACTAGGATGCAACTAGGACACAAACACGGCGCAACTACGGCGTAGCTAGTGCCCAACTAGGGTGCGCAACTAGGGTGTAACTTGGGCGCAACTAGGACGCAACTAGGATGCAAGTAGGGCGTAAGTAGGACGCAAGTAGGGCACAATTAGGTCGCAAGTAGGGCACAACTAGGGTGTAGCTAGTGTCCAATTTAGGCGCAAGTAGGGTGTAACTAGAGCGCAACTAGGGCGCAACTAGGGTTCAAGTAGGACGCAACTAGGGCACAACTATGACGTAACTAGGGCGCAACTAGGGCGTAGCTAGTGTGAAACTGAGGCATAACTAGGGCACAACTAGGACTAAGGGTGCACACAGGTTCGAGGAACCGCGGTTCCGGAACCGCGGTTCCGGTTCCGGAACCGGAACCGCAGTTCCGGTTCCAAGATTCTGGAACCGTCCAGGAACCGCGGTTCCTGAACCCATGTCTATGGAGGGGATAATGAGTGGTTATGGGTGGGTTTTGGGGCTTTCTTTGGTGATATGGCAGCCTTGGAGGCCATTTTAACACTCCAATCATGTACCCACATACAATAGAGAAGTAATAATTGAAGTTTTCCTTGTTTTTCTTGAAGAAAACATGCAGGTTTGGAGACGATCATGCTTCCAATGCCTTGCGTACAAGGGGATCTTCTGTGGAACCGTGGCCAGAACCGCGGTTCTATGAGAACCGCGGTTCCGGAACCGGAACCGCGGTTCCGGTTCTGAGCTGGAACCGGAACCGCGGTTCCGGTTCCATTCTCAGAACCGCGGTTCCGTACCGGTGTGCAGCCTTAACTAGGACGCAAGTAGGGCGCAACTAGGGCGCAAGTAGGGCACAAGTAGGGCAAAAGTAGGACGCAAGTAGGACGCAAGTAGGGTGCAAGTAGGACGCAAGTAGGACGCAACTAGGGCACAATTAGGGCGCAATTAGGACACAAGTAGGACGCAACTAGGGCGCAACTAGGGCGAAACTAGGATGCAAGTCGGGTGCAAATAGGGCGCAAGTAGGACGCAACTAGTGAGCAACTAGGGCGCAACTAGGAAACATCTAGGGCGCAAGTAGGGCGCAAGTAGGGCACAACTACGGCGAAACAAGGGCAAAACTAGGACGCAACTTGGGATAGCTAATGTCCAACTGAGACGCAACTAGGGCGCAACTAGGGCGCAAAGCGGCGCAACTAGGACGCAAGTAAGGCATAACTAGAACGCAACTAGGGCACAACTAGGGCACAAATAGGGTGTAACTAGGGCGTAGCTAGTGCCCAACTGAGGTGCAACTAGGGCGCAACAAGGGCGCAAGTAGGGTCTAGCTAGGACACAAGTAGGGTACAACAAGGGCACAACAAGGACACAACTAGGACGCAACTAGGATGCAAGTAGGGCGCAAGTAGGGCACAAGTAGGGTGCCACTAGGGCGTAACTAGGACGCAAGTAGGGTACAACTGGGGCACAAGTAGGGTACAAGTATGGCACAACTAGGGCACAACTAAGTAGGGCGCAAGTAGGGCGCAAGAAGGGTGCAACGGAGGCACATCTAGGACGCAACTAGGACGAAACTAGAGCGCAACTAGGGCGTAAATAGGGCGTAGTTAGTGCCCAACTGAGGCGCAACTAGAGTGCAACTAGGGCGTAACTAGGGCGCAACAAGGGCGCAAGTAGGACGCAAGTAGGGTGCAACTAGGACGCAACTAGGGCGCAAGTAGGATGCAACTAGGGCGCAACTAGGACATAGCTAATGCTCAACTAAGGCGCAACTAGGGCGCAACTAGGGCGCAACAAGGACGAAACGAGGACACAACAAGGGCGCAAGTAAGGCGCGACTATGGCACAACTAGGATGCAACTAGGACGCAACTCGAACGCAACTAGGGCGTAGCTTGTGTCCAACTGAGGCGCAACTAGGGCGCAACTAGGACACAAGTAGGATGCAAGTAGGGCACAAGTAAGGCACAAGTAGGACGCAACGGGGACACAACTAGGTTGCAAGTAGGGCGCAACTAGGGTGCAAGTAGGACGCAACTAGAGCGCAACTAGGACGCAACTAGGGCGCAACTAGAGCGCAAGTAGGGTGCAAGTAGGGTGTAACTAGGGTGCAACTAGGGCACAACTAGGGTGCAAGTAGGGCGAGAGTAGGGTGCAAGTAGGGCGTAACTAGGGCACAACTAGGGTACAACTAAGACGCAAGTAGGGCGCAAGTAGGGCGCAAGTAGGGCACAAGTAGGACGCAAGTGGGACGCAAATATGGCGTAACTAGGATGCAACTAGGGTACAACTAGGGTGTAGCTTGTTCCCAACTGAGGCGCAACTAGGGCGCAACTAGAGCGCAACTAGGGTGCAACTAGAGTGCAACTAGGGTGCTTGTAGGACGTAACTGAGGCGCGACTAGGGCACAATTAGGGTGCAAGTAGGGTTTAACTAGGACGCAAGTAGGGCGCAACAAGGACGCAAGTAGGGCGCAAGTAAGGCGCAACTATGGTACAACTAGGGTGCAACTAAGGCGCAACTAGGACGTAGATAGTTTTGAACTGAGGTGCAACTAGGGCACAACTAGGGTGCAAGTATGGTCACAACTAGGGTGCAAGGAGGGTACAAGTAGGGCGCAAGTAGGACGCAAGTAGGACACAAGTAGGGTGCAACTAGGATGCAACTAGGACGCAACTAGGGTGCAAGTAGGGTGCAAGTAGGGCGCTTGTAGGGCGCAAGTAGGACGCACGTAGGGCGCAACTAAGGTGGAACTAGGGCGCAACTAGGGCGCAAGTAGGGCGCAACCTGAACGCAACTAGGGCGGAACTAGGGCGCAAGTAGGACACAAATAGGGCGCAACAAGGGCACAACTAGGGTGCAACTAGGGCATAGCTAGTGCCCAACTGAGGTGTAACGAGGGCACAACTAGGGTGCAAGTCCGGCGCAACAAGGGCGCAAGTAGGACGCAACTAGGGCACAAGTAGGGCGCAAGTAGGGCGCAACTAGGGTGCAACTAGGGCGCAACTAGGGTGCAACAAGGACGTAGCTAGTGCCCAACTGAGGCGCAACTAGGGTGCAACTAGGGCACAAGTAGGGCACAACTAGGGCGCAAGTAGGACGCAACAGGGCGCAACTAGGGTGCAACTAGGGTGGGACTAGGGTGCAAGTAGCGCGCAAGTAGGACGCAACTAGGGCATAACTAGGACATAACTAGGGTGCAAGTAGGACGCAAGTAGAGCGCAACTAGAGCGCAACTAGGACGCAACTAGGGCGCAAGTAGGGTGCGAGTAGGATGCAACTAGGGCACAACTACGGCGCAACTAGGGCGCAACTAGGGTGGAACCAGGACGCAACTAGGCGCAACTAAGGCACAACTAGGAATCAACATGGACGCAACTAGGGCGTAACTAGGGCGTAACTAGGACGCACGTAAGGCGCAAGTAGGATGTAAGTACGGCGCAACTAAAGTACAACTAGGACGCAACTAGGGCGTAACTAGGACGTAGCTAGTGCCCTGCAGAGGCGCAACTACGGCGCAACTAGGGTGCAAGTAGGGCGCAACTAGGGCGCAAGTAGGGCGCAACTAGGGAGCAAGTAGGGCCCAAGTAGGGCGCGACTAGGGCGTAACTAGGACGCAACTAGGACACAACTAGGACGTAGCTAGTGCTCAACGGAGGCGCAACTAGGGTGCAAGGAGGGCGCGACTAGGAGACAAGTAGGGCGCAACTAGGGCGCAACTAGGGAGCAAATAGGACGTAACTAGGACGCAAGTAGGGCGCAAGTAGGGCACAACTAGGGTGAAACTAGGGCGCAACTCGGGTGCAATTAGGACACAAGTAGGGTGCAAGTAGGGCACAACTAGGGCGCATTTAGGGCGCATTTAAGGTGCAAGTAGGATGCAAGTAGGGTACAAATAGGGCGCAACTAGGACGCAACTAGGGTACAACTAGGGCGCAAGTAGGGCGCAAGTAGGGTGTAACCAGGACGCAACTAGGGCACAATTAGGGCGCAAGTAGGGCGCAAATAGGACGCAACAAGGGTGCAACTAGGGTGCAACTAGGGCGCAAATAGGGCATAGCTAGTGCCCAACTGAGGCGCAAGTAGGGCGTAACTAGGGCGCAAGTAGGGCGCAAGTAAGGCACAACTAGGGCGCAACTAGGGCACAACTAGGGTGTAATTAGGGCGTAACTAGTGTCCAACCGAGGCGCAAATAAGGCACAAGTAGGACGCAAGTAAGGCGCAAGTAAGGCAGAACTAGGGCGCAACTATGATGCAATAAGGGCGTAACTAGTGCCCAACTGAGGTGCAAGTAGGGCACAACTCGGGCGCAAGTAGGGCGCAACTAGGACGCAAGTAGGACGCAACTAGGTCGCATCTAGGACACAACTAGGGTGCACCTAGGACGCAAGTAGGGTGCAAGTAGGGCGTAACTAGGGCATAGTTAGGGTGCAACTAGGACGCAAGTAGGGCACAAGTAGCATGCAGTTAGGTCGAAATCAGGGTGTAACTAGGGTGCAACTAGGGCGCAAGTAGGGCGCAAGTAGGGTGCAAGTAGGGCGTAACTAGGGCGGAACTAAGGCGCAACTAGGGCACAAGTAGGGCACAACCAGGGCGCAACTAGGGCACAACTAAGGTGCAACTAGGCCGCTACTAGGGCGCCACTAGGGCGTAACTAGGGCGTAGATTGTGCCCAACTAAGGCGCAACTAGGGCGTAACTAGGGCGCAGCTAGGGCGCAATTTGGACGCAACTAGGACGCAAGTAGGACAAAAGTCGGGCGCAAGTAGGGCGCACCTAGGGCGCAACTAGGGCGCAACTAGGGCGCAAGTAAAGCGCAACTAGGGCGCAACTAGGGTGCAGGTAGGACACAAATAGGGTGCAAGTAGGGCACAACAAGGCCAAACCTAGGACGCAACTAGGGTGCAACGAGGGCGCAACTAGGGCGTAGCTAGTGCCCAATTGAGGTGCAACTAGGGTACATCTAGGACAAACTAGGGCGCAACTAGGGTGCAACTAGGGTGCAACTAGGGCGTAGCTAGTGCCCAACTGAGGCGCAACTAGGACGCAACTAGGACGCAACTAGGGCGCAAGTAGGACGCAACTAGGACACAAGCAGAGCGCAACCAGTATACAAGTAGGACGCAAGTAGGGCGCAACTAGGGTGCAACAAGGATGCAACTAGGGCGTAACTAAGGCGTAGCTAGTGCCCAACTGAGGTGCAACTAGGGCGCAACTAGGGCGTAAGTAGGGCGCAAGTAGGGCGCAAGAAGGGCGCAACTAGGGCACAACTAGGGAGCAACTAGGGTGCAACTAGGGTACAAGTGGGACACAACTGGGGCACAACTAGAGTGTAAGTAGGGCGCAAGTAGGACGTAAGTAGGACGTAAGTAGGGTGCAACTAGGGCGCATCTAGGGTGCAAGGAGAGCACAACTAGGGTACAAGTAGGGCGCAACTAGGGAGAAACTAGGGCGCAACTAGGGTGCGACTAGGGTGCGACTAGGGCACAAGTAGGACGCAAGCTTTGTGGTACTAGGACGCAACTAGGGCACAACTAGGACACAACTAGTGCCCAACTGAGGCGGAACTAGGGCGCAACTAGGGCGCAACTAGGGCGCAACTAGGGCGCAAGAAGGGTGCAAGCAGGGCGCAATTAGGGTGTAACAAGGGCGCAACTAGGGCACAACTAGGACGTAGCTAGTGCCCAACTGAGGCACAACTAGGGCGCAACTAGGACGCAAGTAGGACGTAACTTAAGCACAAGTAGGGCACAACTAGGGTACAACTAGGGCGCAACTAGGTCACAACTAACATGCACGTAGGGCGGAAGTAGGGCGGAACTAGGATGCAACTGGGGCGAAAGTAGGGCGCAAGTAGGGCGCAAGTAGGGCGTAAGTTGGGCGCAACTAGGGCGCAACTAGGGCGCAACTAAGCCGCAAGTAGGGCGCAAGTAGGGTGCAAGTAGGGCGCAACAAGGACGCAACTAGGGCACAAGAAGGACGCAACTAGGGTGCAACTAGGGCGCAACTAGGGCGCAACTAAGGCGCAAGTAGGGCGCAACTAGGGTGCAACTAGGACGCAACTAGAGCGCAAGTAGGGCGTAAGTAGGGCGCAACTAGGGCGCAACTAAGCCGCAAGTAGGGCGCAAGTAGGGTGCAAGTAGGGCGCAACAAGGACGCAACTAGGGCACAAGAAGGACGCAACTAGGGTGCAACTAGGGCGCAACTAGGGCGCAACTAAGGCGCAAGTAGGGCGCAACTAGGGTGCAACTAGGACGCAACTAGAGCCCAAGTAGGGCGTAGCAAGTGTCCAACTGAGGCGCAACTAGGACAAAACTAGGGCGCAAGTCGGGCGAAACTAGGACGCAAGTAGGGCGCAACTAGGGCACAAGTAGGACATAAGTAGGGTACAACAAGTGTGCAACTAGGGCACAACTAGGGCACAACTAGGGCGTAGCTGGTGCCCAGCTAAGGCGCAAGTAGGACGCAACTAGGGCGCAGATAGGGCACAACTAGAGCGTAAGTAGGGTGCAACTAGGGTGCAACTAGGACACAACTAGGGCATAACTAGGGCGCAAGTAGGGCACAAGTAGGACACAAGTAGGGTGTAACTAGGGCATACTTAGGACGCAACTAGGACGCAAGTAGGGCACAAGTAGGGCGCAACTAGGGTGCAACTTGGGGGCAACTAGGGCGCAACTACGGCGCAACTACGGCGCAACTAGGGCACAAGTAGGGCACAAGTAGGGCGCAAGAAGGGCGTAACTAGGGTGCAACTAGGACGCAACTAGGACTCAACTAGTGCGTAGCTAGTGCCCAATTGAGGCACAAATCGGGCGCAACTAGGGCGCATGTAGGGTGCAACTAGGGCGCAAATAGGGTGCAAGTAGGACATAACTAGGACGGAACTAGGGCGCAACTAGGGCGCAAATAGGGCACAACTAGGGCACAACTAGGGCGCAACTAGGGCGCAAGTAGGGCACAAGTAGGGTACAAGTAGGGCGCAACTAGGGCATAACTAGGACGCAACTAGGACGCAAGTAGGACTCAAGTAGGGCGCAAGTAGGGTACAACTAGGGTGCAACTAGGGCGCAACTAAGGCGCAACTACGGCGCAACTAGGACGCTAGTAGGGCGCAAGTAGGACGCAAGTAGGGTGCAAGAAGGGCGTAACTAGGATGCAACTAGGATGTAACTAGGGCTCAGCTAGTGCATAGCTAGTGCCCAATTGAGGCGCAAATAGGGCGCAACTAGGGCGCAAGTAGGGCGCAACTAGAGCGCAAATAGGGCACAAGTATGATGTAACTAGGGCGCAAGTAGGGCGTAACTAGGGCACATGTAGGGCACAACCAGGGCACAACTAGGGCACAACTAGGGCACAACTAGGGCACAACTAGGGCACAACTAGTGCACAACTTGGGCGTAGCTAGTGCCAAACTGAGGCGCAACTCGGACGCAACTAGGACGCAAGTAGGACGCAAGTAGGACGCACATTGGGCGCACCTAGGACGTAACCAGGGCTCAACTAGGGCGCAAGTAGGACGCAAGTAGGGCGGAAGTAGGGTGCAACTAGGGTGCAACTAGGACGCAAGTAGAAGCAAGTAGGATGCAACTGGGGCACAACTAAGATACAACTAGGGCACAACTAGGGCGTAGGTAGTGTCCAACTGAGGCGCAACTAGGACGCAACTAGGGCGCAAGTCGGGCACAACTAGGGCAGAAGCAGGACGTAACTAGGACGCAAATAGGGCACAAGTAGGGTGCAACTAGCGTACAACTAGGACGTAACTAGGGTGCAACTAGGGCACAACTAGGACGTAGCTAGCGTCCAACTGAGGCGCAAGTAGGGTACAATCAGGGCGCAAGTAGGAAGCAACTCCAGCGCAAGTAGGGCGCAACTAGGGTGCAACAAGGGCACAACTAGGATGCAAGTAGGACGCAACTAGGGCACAGGTAGGACGGAAGTAGGGCGCAACTAGGGCACAACTAGGGTGCAACTATGGCGCAAGTAGGGCGCAAGTAGGTCACATGTAGGGTGCAACTAGGGCACAACTAGGACGAAACCAGGACGCAAGTAGGGCACAAGTAGGACGTAACTAGGGCGCAAATAGGGCACAACTTGGATGCAAGTAGGGTGCAACTAGGGCGTAGCTAGTGTTCAACCCAGGTGCAACTAGGGCGCAGCTAGGATGCAACTAGGACGCAAGAAGGATGCAAGTAGGGCGCAAGTAGGGTGCAACTAGGGCGCGACTAGTGTCCAACTATGGCGTAGCTAGTTCCCAACTAAGGTGCAACTAGGACGCAACTAGGGCGCAACTAGGGCGCAAGTAGGGCGCAACTAGGGCACAAGTAGGGCGCAATTAGGGCGCAACTACGGCGCAAGAAGGGCACAACAAGGACGCAACTAGGGTGCAAGTAGGCCACAACTAGGGTGAAACTAGGGCACAACTAGGGCGCAACTAGGGCACAAGTAGGGTACAACTAGGGTGCAACTAGGGTGCAACAAGGGCGCAAGTAGGGCGCAAGTAGTACCCTAGTTACGTCCTACTTGCGCCCTATTTTTGCCCTAGTTGTGTCCGAGTTGCGCCCTAGTTGCGCCCTACTTTCGTCCTACTTGCTTCTAACTTGCGCCCTAGTTGGGCCCTAATTGCGCCCTAGTTTTGCCCTATTTGTGCCCTACTTGCACCCTACTTGTGCCGTAGTTGTCCCCTTGTTGCACCCTAGTTGCACCCTACTTGCACCCTACTTGCATCCTAGTAACGCCCTAGTTGCGCCCTAGTTGCACCCTAGCTGTGCCCTCTTTGCACTCTAGTTGGGCCCTGCTTGTGCCCTAGTTGCGTCCTAGTTGTTTCCTACTTGCGTCCTACTTTCATCCTACTTGCGTCCTAGTTGTGCCCTAGTTGCGCCCTACTTGCGTCCTAGTTGCACCCTAGTTGCGCCTCAGTTGGGCACTAGGGCCCTAGTGGCGCCCTAGTTGCGCCCTAGTTACGCCCTTGTTGCGCTCTACTTGCGCCCTAGTTGCGCCCCAGTTGCGCCCTAGTTGCACCCTAGTTGTACCCTAGTTGTGCCCTAGTTGCACCCTAGTTACCCCCTAGTTGTGCCTCAGTTGGGCACTAGCTACGTCCTGGTTGCGCCCTAGTTGCACCCTTGTTGCTCCCTATTTGCGCCCAACTTGCGTTCTATTTGTGTCCTAGTTGTGCCCTAGTGTGCCCTAATTGTGCCCTCGTTGCATTCTCGTTGTGTCCTAATTGCGCCCTACTTGCGTCCTACTTGCACCCTAGTTGCACCCTAGTTGTGTCCTAATTGCGCCCTACTTGCGCTCTACGTGCCTCCTACTTGCATCCTAGTTACACCCTTGTTGCACCCTGGTTTCGCCCTACTTGTGCCTTACTTGCGCCCTACTTGTATCCTAGTTGCGCCCTAGTTGCGCCGTAGGTGCACCCTACTTGGCCCTACTTGCGTCCTAGTTGTGTCCTAGTTGTACCCTAGTTGCACCCTTGTTGCACCCAACATGCGCCCTGGTTGCGCCCTACTTGCGCCCTAGTTGTGCCCTAATTGCGCCTTAGTTGGGCACTAGCTACGCCCTAGTTGTGCCCTAGTTGCGTCCTAGTTGCACCCTAGTTGCACCCTAGTTGCACCCTAATTGTGCCCTACTTGCATCCTACTTGCGTCCTACTTGCGTCCTAGCTGTATCCTAGTTGCACTCCAGTTGGGCACTGGCTACACCCTAGTTGTGCCCTACTTACACCCTACTTGTGTCCTAGCTGCGTCCTATTTGTGCCCTAGTTGTACCCTACTTGTGCCTTACTTGCGCCATAGTTGCGCCCTAGTCACGTCCTACTTGCGCCCTACTTGCGCCCTACTTGCGTCCTACTTGCGTCCTAGTTACACCCTAGTTGCACCCTAGTTGTACCTTACTTGCATCCTACTTGCGCCCGACATGCATCCTAGTTGCACCCTAGTTACGCCTTAGTTGCGCCCAACTTGCGTCCTACTTGAGCCCTAGTTGCATCCTAGTTTTGCCCTAGCTGCACCCTAGTTGCACCCTACTTGCGCCCTAGTTGCGCCCTACGTGCGCCCTAGTTGCGCCCTAGTTGCGCCTCAGTTTGGCACTAGCTACGCCCTAGATGCGCCCTAGTTTCACCCTAGTTGTGTCCTAGTTGCGCCATGGTTACGTCCTACTTGCGTCCTAGTTGCGCCCTACTTGCGCCCTAGTTGCATCCTAGTTGCTTCCTAGTTGCGCCCTAGTTCCGCCTCAGTTGGGCACTAGCTACGCCCTAGGTGCGCCCTAGTTGCACCCTAGTTGTTCCCTACTTGCGTCCTACTTGCGCCCTAGTTGCGTCCTACTTGCACCCTAGTTGCGCCCTAGTTGTGTCCTAGTTGCGTCTCAGCTGGGCACTAGCTACGACCTAATTGCACCCTGATTGTGCCCTATTTGTGCCCTAGTTGCACCCTAGTTGCGCCCTAGTTATGCCCTAGTTGCGCCCTACTTGCGTCCATTTGTGCCCTAGTTGCACCCTAGTTCCGCTCTACTTGCGTCCTACTTGCGTCCGACTTGCGCCCTATTTGCCTCCTACTTGCATCCTAGTTGTGCCCTAGTTGTACCCTAGTTACGTCCTACTTGCACCCTTCTTGTGTCCTACTTGCGCCCTTGTTGTGTCCTAGTTACACCCTAGTTGCACCCTACTGGGAAGTGACCTCACCTAGCCACATCACCACTAGACTTGCGTTGTGGCCTTGACACATAAACATCTTAGTGTCAAGGTGACAGACCAACCATGTAGCTTCCAAGAAGCAACAAACTTTTCTCTTCGAAGCTTCCATAACAACCAAGATGGGCATGAGGCCAGGATCAAACTCATGACCTTTCACTTGGCCGAATCATTGAAATGGAAAAGTTAACCACTCACCCACATGGTGTACTCACAGGTCATATCTCACATGAAACAGAGCATAGTTGAGTCACACTACAACGGATCCATGGGTCATACCTCCACAAGGGTCAGAGCATTCCTGATCCGTCCTACAACACTGAACAAGGGGCAAACTCATTCAACAAAAAGGACATCCACTACCATGGTTGTACGGAGATCATCCATCATTACCTATCCCGAAGTTGCTGATCTCCATCATCACATTGACCAGCTGGTCATTTGTGATAATGGCACTCACAATTTCCAACACTGGCGCAGACAATTTTGACTCCAAGTGTCTTTTGTCGACATGCATAACTTCAACCTCTACGATGTCTTGAACAATAGAGGAAGTAGAGAAGCTTGCCGCTCACGGCAGACTCAGTGCCACTATGTGGAAGTCCACGCACAATTGCGAGAACTTCTCTATCTTACCACTTGCGTGGAATTCCAATGTATCATTGAAGCACATAAGCATCAGTCGCTTCACAGAACAATGTGTGCCATCCAAGAATACTACACTCATTGAGGACCACACCCTCCTATGCCTCCTCCAACCCGTATTGATCCTTCTCCGTTCACTTTTGTTGCTCAAGAACTGCGCCTCCAAGGACAGTCTTTTATGAGGGAACTTGGGAGGGATGATGATGATGAAGAAGAAGTTGTTGAACCACCTCAAGAACGGATTCTAACTCCTCCATCACCTAATGATAAAGACTATTGCAATTGTTATTTGTAATTTGCTAATAACAACACGAGCAACAGCACCATCTCTCTTATCCTTCAAGGAGGGTGTCAGAATGAAACTTTAACAAGAGAATCTGCGATGGAGGAAAATCAAGTTCTCAATAACGGTTCAGGTCCAACACCGAACCATCTTGACCAACGGCTCCTTGAATCTGTGACCTTCCCAACAGTCAAGTCATCCCCTCATAATGTGACATGTGTCACCCGCGTCCAGCTAGTGGAAAGAAGCCATTGCTCTGCTCTAGATTCGTGTTCTGCCTCTATATACCGAGGATATTCATTCCCTCAAGTTTAACCCAGAATAGTTCTATCAATCCTGTCTGCCTTTGGTTCCACGGCCTTGCTGCCGTGTCTCTGCTATGCTCACTCCTCACTCGGGTACACTTCACTATCCAATCTCAGCAATCGCCTTCACACATCTTTGCTCCGTCACTCTCGCTCCTCCACTTCTCTCTCCTCACATCAAGTTTGCCGCCTCCTCTCAAATATTCTCTCATTGCCTGGCATGGCCTGGCAATTCTTTGCAATGCCTCAGCAATGCCTGGCAATGCCTGGACAATGCCTCAGTAATTCCTAGCAATGCCAGGCAACTAGGATGCAACTAGGGTGCAAGTAGGCCACAACTAGGACGCAAGTAGGACGTGACTATTGCAAACTAGGGCGCAACTAGTTCGCAACAAGGACGCAAGAAGGGCACAAGTAGGATGCAACTAGGGTGCAACTAGGGCGCAACTAGGGCCACAACTCGGGCGTAACTAGTGTGCAATTAGGGCACAACTAGGGCGTTACTATGGCAAACTAGGGCGTAACGAGGTAACAACTAGGGCTTAAGAAGGGCACAACTAGGGTGTAACTAGGATGCAACTAGGACGCAACTAGACTGCAAGAAGGTTGCAACTAGGGTGCCATTCCAGCGTAACTAGGACGCAACTAGGACACAACTAGGAGACAAGAAGGGCGCAACTAGGGAACAACTAGGGTGCAACTAGGGCAAAACTAGGGTGCAACTAGGGTACAACTAAGGCACGACGAGGGCATATTTATGGCAAACTAGGATGCAAGTAGGGCAAATTTAGGCTGTAAGAAGGGCGCAATTAGGGCGCAACTAGGGCACAACTACGGTGCAACAAGGTGCAAGAAGGGCACAATCAGGGCGTAACTAGGAAGCAATTGGGTTACAACTTGGGCGTAACTAGGGCGCAAAAATGGTGGAAATGGGGTACAACTAGGGCGCAACTAGGACACAACTAGGGCACAAATGGAACACAAGAAGGACACAACTATTGCACAGCTAGGGCAGATCTAGGGAACAAGAAGGGCGTAACTAGGACGCAACTAAGATGTAACTAGGGTGCAACTAGGGTGTAACGTTGGTGCAAGAAGGGCACAACTAGGGTGCAACTAGGGCGTAACTAGGACGCAACAAGGACGCAATTAGGTCACAACTAGGATGCAACTAGGGTACAAGGTAAGACACAACGTGGGCGTATCTAGGACCTAGTTGCGCCCTAGCTGCGCCCAAGTTGCACCCTGGTTGTACCCTTATTGCTCGGTACTTACACCCTACTTGCATCGTAGGTGCACCCTTCTTTCACCCTACTAACGTCCTTGTTGCGTCCTAGTTTGGCCATTCGTGGGCCCTAGATGCGCCCTAGTTTCGTCCTAGTTGTACCATAGTTGCGCCCTAGTTGCGTCCTTCTTGCGCCCTCGTTTGTCATGGTTACGCCCTAGTTGCGCTCTAGTTGCACCTTAGTTACGTCCAGGTTGTGCCCTAGTTGTGCCTAAGTTGCGCCCTAGTTGTGCCCTAGTTACGCCTTCATTGTATCCTAGTGGTCTCCTTGTTTCACCCTAGTTGCACCCTCGGTGTGCCCTAGTTGCGCCATAGTTGTGTCCTAGTTGCGTCCAAATTTTGCCCTAGTTGCGTCCTTCTTGCATCCTAGTTACGCCCTAGTTGCACCCTACTTTTTCCCTCCTTGTGTCCTAGTTGCACCCTAGTTTTGCCCTAGTTGCTCCCTAGTTGCGCTCTTGTTCCACCCTAGTTACGCCCAAGTTGTACCCTATTTGTACCATTCTTGCGGTGTACTTGCGTCCTAGATGCGCCCTTGTTGCGCCCTAGTTGCTCCCTAGTTGTGTCCTTCTTTTGTCCTAGTTGTCTCCTAGTTGTGGCATAGTTTCCCCCTAGTTGCATCCTCGTTGCGCCCTTCTTGAGTTCCAGTTGCGCACTAGTTGCCTCCTAGTTCCACCGTTTTTGCATCCTAGTTATGCCCCTCTTGCTTCCTAATTACGCCCTACTTGTGCCCTTGTTGTGTCCTAGTTTTCCCTAGTTGTACCCTTTTTGCACCCTAGTTGCGCCCTAGTTGCACCATAGTTTCACCCTAGTTGCGTCCTACGTGCGCCCTAGTTGCACTCTAGTTTCACCTTAGTTGCACCCTAGTTACGCCCTTCTTGCGTCCTATTTGTGCCCTAGTTGCGCCCTAGTTATGCCCTAGTTGTACCCTGGTTATACCCTTCGTTCACCCTATTGGCACCATAGTTGCCCCCTAGTTGCGCCTTAGTTGTGCCCTAGTTGTGACCTAGTTGCGCCCTAGTTGCGCCCTAGTTGAGGCCTAGTTGCGCCTCAGTTGCGCCCTTCTTACGGCCTAGTTGAGCCCTAGTTACGTCCTGGTCCCGCCCTAGTTGCGCCCTAATTACACCCTTTTTGCATCCTAGTTTCGCCCTAGTTGCGCCCTAACACATCCTATTTACGTCCAAGTTACATCCTATTTGCGCCCTTCTTGCACCCTAGTTAGGCCCTATTTGCGCCGTAGTTGCGCCCTACTTGTGCCCTAGTTACGTCCTAGTTCCGTCCTTGATACGCCCTAGTTTCGCCCTAGTTACGCTCTTCTTGTGCCCTAGTTGTGTCTTGATTGTGCCCTAGATACGCCCTACTTCTGCCCTAGGTGCGCCCTTCTTGCACCCTGGTTGCGTCCTAGTTGTGGCCTTCTTGCCCCAAGGTGCGCCCTTGTTACGCCCTAGTTGCACCATAGTTGCGCCCTTCTTGTGCCATAGTTATGCCCTAGTTGTCCTCTCGTTCCACCCTAATTGTACCCTAGTTGCGCCCTTCTTGTGCCCTAGTTGCACCCATGTTGTGTCCTAGTTCGCCAGAGTTACGCCCTAGTTGCACCGTAGTTGCACCTTAGTTGCGCCCTAACTGCACCCTACGTGCGTTGTAGTTGCACCCTTCTTGCACCCTAGTTGCGACGTAGTTCACCATAGTTACGTCCTGGTTGCGTCCTTGTTGCGCCCTAGTTGCACCCTAGTTGCGCCCTAGTTGCGCCCTAGTTGCGCCCTAGTTGTGCACTAGTTGCGCCATAGTTGCACCGTTTGTGCGCCCTAGTTATGTCCTAGTTGTGCCCTAGTTGTGCCCTAGTTGCGCCCTAGTTGCGCCCTAGTTGCGCCCTAGTAACGCTGTAGTTGTGCCCTTCTTGTGCCCTGGTTCCGCCCTAGTTGCACCCTAGTTGTGCACTTGTTGCGCCCTAGCTGTACCCTGGTTTTCCATAGTTACGTCCTTTACCCTAGTTGTGCCCTAGTTGCACCCTAGTTGAGCCCTTCTCGCGCCATAGTTACACCCTTATTGTGTAGGAGTTGCCACGCATTCCCATGCATTGTCCAGTCTCTGCTAGGCATTGCGTGGCATTTGCCATGTATTGCGAGGCATTGCCAAGCATTGCCTAGGCATTGCAAGGCATTGTCCAGACAATTCAAACATTCTCGGGCATTGTTTGACATTGCTAGTCATTGCTAGGCATTGTAACGCATTTCCATGCATTGCTAGGCACTGCCCGGGCATTTCCAAGCATCTCCAGGCATTGCGAGGCATCGCCAGGCATTGCGAAGGCATCGCAAGGCATTTTCCATGCATTGCCCGCGTATTGTCACGCATTGTGCAGACATTGCTAAACATTACCAAGAAATTGCCACATATTCCCATGCATTGCCCAGGCATTGCTTAGGCGTTGCCGGGCATTGCGAGGTATTTTCAGGCATTGTCAATGCATTGTCAGGCATTGCACGGCATTTCCAAGCATTGCTTGGCATTTCCAAGCATTGCTTAGGCATTGTCAGGCGTAGTTAGGCATTGCTTCGACTTTCTTGCCTTTGCTAGACAGTCTCACGTATCGCCTAGGCATTGCCTGCCGATGCCCAGGCGATACATTATGTAACATGTACCTGGGCTCTTCATGGACTAGCTCACAGTCACGAACATGCAATCAATGAACTCTGAAGCAACCTAATGTTGACAAGTGCATCCCACAATACCTAGAAGTATGTATTCATCAATTCATAACACCATGGAAGTGGGACACTATCGTTGTCTAGAACACCAAAAGTCTTGATAAGCCCCACGGTTGTCACTCGCCTTGACTCCCGCCATAACCCCTCTCCTGTCTCCGACCACAGTCACAAGAAGTATTTGGCTTTGCTTTACATGGCATCACTTTTGGTGGCTTCCGGGGGTGGAATGGGACAAGAGGTCATCTATTCTTGGCGTCATCAGTCAGGAGTCACAAAAAGAACGCTGAAACGAGGGTATGAGTGGAAGAAGAAATGCGCACCAAAGGGTTGAAGCGAAAGAACCGACAACAATGCCCAAGCACTCTGTTTTCGGAAGATCTTTCTTCACCCCACCCATCAACATAACTAACATCATAAGCACGTTGTTGAGTTGACATTAACAGTTCCCACATGTGCAGGTCCTTGCAACATTTGCAGCGGAGAACTTGTTGGATGGCATCGTTCGAAACCTACTTACACTGGTGCATTACCTTGGCCTCCGACCCATCGTGGAGCAACTTCTGTGATGTGACGGTTCTTCTGGGCTCAAGGTACTCGCAAAGGAATCCAAGGAAAAGCACTTGCTTCAAAATGGAGGTGACGCATCTTCCAAACGAAAGCACAAGAAGCCAACATCCATCGTCAAAAGAAACCCGGACGAGAGAGACATGAAGAGCGAGCACACAGCGACTAGTGCTATCGCAGTCATTTTCCAGGCCACAAGTCGCGGAAGAGGTCCTGCAGAAACAATGCCGAGGCGGACGTGGAACAGGCTATCAGAACAGGCTCGTGCATCGACGAACTAGCACAGCATCCAGAGTGTGGCACAGCATCCAGAGTGTAGCACAGCATCCAGAGTGTGGCACAGCATCCAGAGTGTAGCACAACATCCAGAGTGTAGCACAGCATCCAGAGTGTAGCACAGCATCCAGAGTGTGGCACAGCATCCAGAGTGTAGCACAGCATCCAGAGTGTGGCACAGCATCCAGAGTGTAGCACAGCATCCAGA